>CATLJY010000613.1:0-184661 GCA_949987705.1 Thereva unica
AAGGCATCAACTATTGATCTGAAATTGCACTCTTGCCTTCTGATCTTTTACAAATGTTTATTGAAAAGTATCCACGAGAATTCGTTCTTGTTAGGTTCTTGTTTTTTTGTTACATTCTTAACCGAGACGATATGTTCTCAGAAAGAGACAGTATTGAAATTTTGATTAAGCGGAGTTACACTGATAGACCCTGTTGTTCTGAGAAATCGTTCTTGTCTTGAAAAATCCATTCTACGAAAGTAAGCCTGCTGACATTCATGATTTGAAAAACAGGATACTGGAGGTCTCAATTTTCATAACGGCTATTTAAAATTTTAGAGTTACCCCCACCCCCCTCGAGGGGGTGAGTGGGTGGGGGTGAGTTTTGTGTTCAAACAATTCTACCCTCCAAGGTGAGCAACCTTTGCTACAAACTTTTTTCACGAAAACCTACCGTTCAGGAAATATCGAAACGGTGCCGGACTATTCCCCATCCCCAAAAATTCATTTTGGGGGTGCAGGGAAGCTTCGGATAAAAAAAATGTTAAAGCGAAAGTTTCATATTTTTCTTCGGAGAATCATAATCCGTGAAAAAAATGGGGGTTGCTATTTAAAAATTTAGAGTTACCCCCACCCCCTGCGAGGGGGTGAGTGGGTGGGGGTGAGTTTTGTGTTCAAACGAATCTACCCTCCAAGCTGAGCAACTTTTGCTACAAACTTTTTTCACGAAAACCTACCGTTTAGGAAATATCAAACCGGTGCCGGACTTTTCTCTCACCCTGTATATATATATATATATATATATATATATATATATATATATATATATATATATATATATATTTATATATATATATATATATATATATATATATATATATATATATATATATATATATATATATATATATATATATATATATATATATATATTAGGGTGGCCCTTATTTGCAAAAGTGCTTCAATTGTGGGTCTCACCCCCTAGAAATATGCGAATAGGCAAAAAAATAAGAAATTTAAAATTTTAGGCAAATCGGAAAAGATTTAGAGGTCGCTCATGGCGAACGAAGTCTTAAAAAATGATGATTTTTTACCTTTTTTCACTTTGTTCGACCCTAATTACCATTTTATCAGCCCTGAAAGGGTCAATTAATATTTTTTATTCATTCTACAGATTATTACCTTTCTAAAATGATCAAAATCATAAAGATCAGTTTACAAATAATAAAGCTATGAAATAAAAAGCACAGTGAAGTCTTTATAAGGAAATAAAAAAAAACTATTAGTTCAAAGAGAAACTGTACTAGGGTCCACTAATCACCGCAACCTTCGCATAAAGCGGTGTGCTTTTCTGTTCATCTTTGACTCTCCAAAGTTACGTGTACGATCAGTGATCCTCACTCAACAAATATACTACACGGGAGTCTATTCCATCCATCCGTGTTATGAAAAAAACGTGTTTTCATTATTTTTCATATACATATGTATTTAACAATTATATCATTTTAAACAGCAATATAACTTTTGTATAACTGTTATTACATAATATTGTTTAACATAAATGGTAAATGTTTTAAAAATTTATGAAGTTTGAAAATGCATCTGTCAAACATCATTCGCTTTGACTGCATTCGAAAATTTACCAGCTGCTCAGAATTGGCAGCACATCATTCCAAAAATCAAGCCGCTGCAGCCGGGAATATATGCCCTGCAGCCGATACTGCGATTCTGCGTAGCTGGCTAATTTTCGAATGCAGCCAAAGCGAATGATGTTTGACAGATGCATTTTCATTAGTTCTGACTGCGCTCATATAACAGGAAAAGTTGAAGTGGATAGGTTACCTACCTTTTTACGTTAGTTATATAAATGGTGAGCAATTACTTGGTGTTCCAAAATTATCATCTTCAACAGGAATAGAAATAGCTGATGCTATTTATGAATTATTAATAGATTGGAATGTGGATGAAAATATTGTTGCTTTTTGTTTTGATATCGCTGGGTCAAATACTGGAAAACTAAATGGAGTGTGCACGTTATTAGAACAAAAATTGTAAAATCTTTACTGTATTTACCATGTCGCCATCATATTTATGAACTAGTCCTGCGAGGTGTGTTTGAAATAGAATTTCCTGGTACCTATGGTAAAGGTGTTCCTTTATTCAAGAGATTGGAATTATATTGGAACGACATAAGCAAAAATGAGTATAAAACATTGCTAGAAAATGCCAAATTGAAAGAAATTGAAAGATGAGTTCACAGATTTTTGCAACGAACAATTAAAGAAACCAATTTGCAGAGATGACAATCGATAATTATTAGAGTTAACCACACTTGCTTCGGGCTCATGCTCTAATAGTCAAATTTCGTTCTCCAGGTCCAATGTATCATGCTCGTTGGATCTCAAAAGCACTATGTTGTATAAAAATATATTAATTCAGAGATGAGTTTAAATTAACTGTTTTAGAAGAGGAGAAGAAAAAGCTAATGTTTGTGCTTTTATCATTCGCTTTTACGTGAGGGCTTGGTTTAAATGTCCCATAGCGCCAGAAGCAGCATACCAGGACTATTGCTTCTTACAAAATATGTAAGAATATCGAAATATTAATTTTCACAAATTGCTATTAACAAAATGAGTAACCATTTGTGGTATTTAGCAGACGAAAACGTTGGTGTAGCATTTTTCGATGAAAATATTCCATTGGAAATCAAACATAAAATGAGTAACAGATTAAAGCATTTTATTACCACTGATGAAAAAAAGGAAGATCATGATGTTATGCAGATAATGATGTTGAGCCAGATAAAATATCTAGGGAATAAGTTAAACGTATTCCATTAAAACTTGAAGAAATTCAGGAATTTATAAGAAACCCGTAAAATACTCAATCACTACGATGAACACATTCGATTTTTTTCAACGGTTTAACATTTCAACGGACTTCCTATATTTCCCACCAGATAAATGGAGTTATAATATTAATTATAATCAAGCATTCACCCTTCTTCATGATTTAAGAACTGTTAACGACACAGCTGAAAGAAGTGTGAAGTTATTCGAAGAATATAATAAAGTATTGAGTAAAGACGAACACAATAAACAAAACTTATTACAAATTCTAATTGATTACAAAAAAAATGCGCTATTAAAGCAACTACTGCCTGAGTAATTTCAATTTTAATAATTTTGTTTGTATTTTGTATATTACACTATTGAAGTACAGTTTATGCCTTTTATTAGCTATAATATTCATCGTACAAAAACGTAATAACCCGATTTGAACTGGTAAATTTACGTTGAATAAGTTAACTATGTTAAATTAGCTTTCGTAAATTTATATTGTTGTTTCAACTGATATTATTGTTAAATATTATAAAATATGATAAAAAAATACGCTTTGGATGTTATAGAGTCCCGTGTAGATTGTTTGCTAAGAGAGGATCACTGATCGTACACGTACCTATGCACGATCAAAGATTAACAGAAAAGCACAATGCGAAGGCTGCGGTAATTAGTGGGCCCTAGTGCAGTTTCTCTTTGAACTGATTTTTTTTCCTTATAAAGACTGTGCTTTTTATTTCATAGCTTTATTATTTGTACACTGATCTTTATGATTTTGATCATTTTAGAAAGGTAATAATCTGTAGAATGGGTAAAAAATATTAATTGACCCTTTTAGGGCTGATAAAATGGTAGTAAGGGTGGAACAAAGTGAAAAAAGGTAAAAAATCATCATTTTTAAGATTTCGTTCGCCATGAGCGACCTCTAAATCTTTTCCGATTTGCCTAAAATTTTAAATTTCTTAGTTTTTTGCCTATTCGCATATTTCTAGGGGGTGAGACTTAGAATCTTAGCAATTTTTTTTCTCTCCATACAAGAGAGGGCCACCCTAAATATATATATATATATATATATATATATATATATATATATATATATATATATATACTAGCTGGGACCCGGTGCGCCTACGCTGCACCCATAAGTCAATAGTAAACAATAAAAACCATCCATTGACTTAACATTTTTCGAGATATGAATTTCACACAGATGAAATGCCTCAAAGAACATGGGTCTTGCGTCGGCCGCCATGAATCGGTATATTGAGTCTACTACATTGCTTATTGTATTCTACTTATCATACCCTTTCATTTGATACCCATGTTGAGGGGATTGTGAAGAAAGTGGTAATCCGGCCTCTTGAGACGGCCGCCATGGATCTAAAGATATATTTTGTATACTACATTGCTTATTGTATTCTACTTATCATACCCTTTCATTTGATACCCATGTTGAGGGGATTGTGAAGAAAGTGGTAATCCGGCCTCTTGAGACGGCCGCCATGGATCTAAAGATATATTTTGTATACTACATTGCTTATTGTATTCTACTTATCATACCCTTTCATTTGATACCCATGTTGAGGGGATTGTGAAGAAAGTGGTAATCCGGCCTCTTGAGACGGCCGCCATGGATCTAAAGATATATTTTGTATACTACATTGCTTATTGTATTCTACTTATCATACCCTTTCATTTGATACCCATGTCGAGGTGGTTGTGAAGATAGTGGTACACCGCCCTCTTGAGACGGCCGCCATGGATCATTTTAGTTTCAATAGCGTCATGGCCTACCTATTGTTTGACAGCTGCGTAAATTTGAAATTTTCATTAAATGTAATGATTAAATTTAATGACAATTTTCCATTTGTCAAACAATAGGTAGGCCATGAAGCTATTGAAACTAAAATGAAGTGAAAATTCCTAAAATTACCATTTTTGTTTGGATTTTGCAGCTGTTTTTTTGGTTAAAGGTATAAAAAATAGCCTACGACCTAATCTCAGACCTACCAATTATACACAAAAAATTTCATGCAAATTGGTCAACCCGTTTCGGAGGAGTACGGTAACAAACACTGTGACACGAGATTTTTATAGATATAGATATATATATATATATATATATATATATATATATATATGTATATATAATATATATATATATATATATATATATATATATATATATATATATATATATATATATATATATATATATATATATATGTAGCAGCATAATGGCGCGACCATTTATTGGGCGCCACTTATGCGAGGTGTCACCCCCTTAGCCATAAGCCCTGAAGAGAATGGCCAAGGAGCCAACACCATACATAAGAAATACAAAGAAAATCCGGAACTCCTACGCCGGCCACACGGAGTTAGCTAGCTCGCCGGAGGGGTCGTGGGGTGTGTGGCCGGGATTTACCGAGGCTGGTTCACCACTTACCTGTATCGGTGCCACTTTGACTTTCATCCATAATTCTCCGATCGTCGCCTGAGCCGCGTCAAACCCTGAAAAGAAATGATCCCCCCCTCAACCATTCCACCAAAAAAAATTTACCACTGCACCATTCTCATGATTATAATCATTTAATCTGGAAAACTAAACATAAACAGTACATGGAAGTTTAATACCATCAACACGGATTAGTTGCCCATGTCAAATAATCGTGAACGAATACAATAAAATAAAAAAATACGAGTTACGTACTTTATGGATGTTACCACTAAAGTGCGCAGTATTGGCCAATACTCCTCACTTTGTACAAATGATAGTACAATCAACAGAAGAGGAAAACAAAATTTCCTGAACCAACAAAAAAAACAAAATGTAATTATTACCGACAAGGAGCAACACAAATCACAACTAAGTATAAAGAAAATTATCAAGTTAATACTAAATACTATTAATATTAAAATTGTTATTTTAGTAATAAATTTTTTCTTTTTTTGTTTAAATTAAAGCAACAAGAAAGTTTTTTTTTTTTTTTTTTTTGTTTTTATATTCTTCTGGACTGCAAGAATTGGTTGAACTTCTCCACCCCAGACAGTTAATTGACTATAGCTCTCGTCCTCAGTTTATATATATAAGTATAATATATTTTGTAAAAACGCCGCCTACGGGGTTTTCAGAGCACACGAAATTTCCCCCCCCCCCCTCTTTTTCTTCTCTATTTTATTCCTCTAACCAAAAAAACCCAACCACACAAACTCAATTAAATTTTTTTTTTTTATTTTAGACGTCCTCAGCCGCTTTTAAAGTTTTTCCTTTTTTTTTCTTTTTTTTTTGTAATTTGCGATCTGCGACCGAATGATAGACAAAAATCCTCAGTTTTTATTGAAATAATTCTTCTCCGCTGAATATTATCGATAACAAAGAAAAATAACTAAATATAAATTTTCTTTTATATACCGATTTTTGTGTTTCAATAGCAAAACAAAATGTACGTGAAACTTTCCTCCCGTGTGCGTTTTTTAATCCTTCTTGTTTTTTTTTTTGTTTTTCTTCTTTTTTTTTTTTTTTTATTAATTTTTTTCTTTTTTTTGTGTTTTAATTAACCCACGAAAGCTACATATATTTTTTTGATGTATTAAATTTTTACTTACTGCTGCACGGAATTTAAAAGGATTTTTATTGAATTCCGATGTAACATAAACTCTGGCTTTACGTCATCTTTTGTGGCTTCTTTTTTTCTCCCCCCCGTTGGTTGTGGTGTGTTGGTGGTGTAGAGCAGCCGTACGTCGTCGTCGTCTTCTTTTCTTTCTGATCTTCTCTCGTCGTGTTTTTTTGTGGTTTTTGATGATGATGATTTATTATTTAGTCGTTCCCTTTTTTATTTTTTTTTATTTTTATTTAATTCTTACGAATAGAGAACCGCGTCAGTATACTTTTAATCAACGTGTTAATATCATTATTTTATAACACGATAATATGATATTGTAGTTATGTGTAATTTTTAAGGACTGCTTAATGAAATTCTGTCCCACGAACTAGATAGAACTCTTTCCTTTTTCAAAGAAAAAAACTCCTTTCATTATTCATTTTTTCCCTCGCCTATCCTTTTTAAATTTTCCTTTTCCTCCCCAGTAATTTTACAGTAAATTTCCCCTTGCCTACAGGGTGATTTCCAAACTAAATTCCCCAGTCAAAATAAATTTTCCAACCGACCGTTACATACCCTCGGGTCCACAAGGCCGACTCGCGAGGCAGTGAGGAGCCGAAAATAACGGACGGTTTTTTTATGCCGTAGGTCTAATATGTTGGCGCCAATGTGGGACTCGACTCACGACCTGAGAATAGGAGTCTCATGCTCTACCGACTGAGCTAGCCGGGCATACGTGAACTAGTTGATAATATACGAACCGAGTGAAAAGCTAACTATAATTTAGGTTCATGCTTGCAACCGTAAGTTGCGATGGCCAGTCTGAAAAATCTCCCGGAGAAATATTTGGAGTTGCGAATAACAGGCGGAAGACAATACCACATTGTCCCCCGACGGATATCAACAAGTCTCCAAACATTTCGTACAAACCCGGGTTGCTTTCGCTCCACCGGGCCAGTCTCCAGCAATACCACATTGCCTTTGACTCCCCCCGGTGAAACGATAGTCAAACTGTCTGCTGAGAGATATTCTCCAGACTGACCGAAGAGGAAGGACAGTGTGAGGAGTGTATACAAACCTGTTGACCGTTGGACAGTCTGCAGGTTCTCTCGGAAGAATATCTGGAAGGACAAGGATCCGGCTGAAGGCAATTCCATATTGTCCCCTTCCGGCTCCTCTAATCTTTCAGAAATTCTCGCCCGAACCAGTTTCCCCTCGCACCCTGGAGTCCAACTCACGCAATCCCACATTGCATGGAGTTCCCCAGTAGGACGACAGGCAACTAATTCGCCGAGGGAAACCTACGCCTGACCAAAAATCAAAAGGTGAAGAGGACCCCTTGAGGAAAATCAACGACGTATGTCTTTATGCTGGCACGACACCAGGAAATTCATGATGATCATACTGAGTGAAATTGTGCCGTAGATAGAGTATATCATGCACTGCTTGTATATTAAAGCTCTCCTCCACGTTTGGGAAGGGTGCATCGAATAGATGAGCCAGAGCTACCAAGAACAGTATGAGCCCCATTACCGAATATCAGTCACGCAAACACTTTCAATAATTTCGTATTTCGAATACGTTGAATATATTTCAATTGCGGGAAATACGAGAAAATCAGGAATCCAGAGGAAATTGACATCAAGATGAAGAAAAGTTGGCGGCTGCTGCGGCAAGCTCTAGTGGGCTTATTGTTAAATACGCCATCCATATCTGGATACTGTCCCCTTTATTTGTGTACAATTTTTTTGCTTCGCAAGTTCCGAGTTGAGATGAAAATACATTTTCCGCCTTTAAAAATAACCTTACAAACAAAAAAAAATTTCTCGACGACCACTGATATCCTGATGATAAAATCGTTAATACTACAAATTCGTTGCATTTTAATTTGTAAAATTATATTTCCTTATTAACTTTTACCAAATAACTGTCTTAAAAACACATACATGTGTAGATCTGTTATATTTAATTTTTCTCTAAATTAACGTATTAAAAAATGATGACGCCAACAAAACGATAATGAAAAATGCATTAGTTGACTTTTTTTCCGGGCGCCTTAACTGATCGTCGAAGGGTATGGGTACTTACGGCCGACAAGAACAACTCGACCCCTCGTAACCTACGACCATTCAGTCCGTCCTGCCTAAGTAGCCTCTGCAGCTCGGCCAACAGTAATCTAACTAGACTTCTAAAGGCACTACCCTTTTCGGGATTCATTGAATCCAGCAGCCCATATAATTTTGCTCCCATAACGCACAACGCCGGTTCCGCCACGCAACGATAGAAGATACCCTCTATTGCCTGACTTAACACCCAGGGATTATTCTTGAAATCGAAAAATATAGTTAGGATTCTCGACGCAATGGTATCGAACGATCCCAGAATATCTGCTAACCTATTCATCACCTCGAAAAGATAACTCAATGCTGTGCCCTCGTCCAGTGAGTGTGACATGACAACCCGTTTAGCCTTAGGAACGAATTCCTTCGCAAACGGAGATAGAGTCGAAAATAAATGTGGCCTTCTTAGCACCTTATGCCGGATGGGCAGGCCATAAAAGGTGCGACGGCCCGAGTCGGCCATTGTTATCTATGGTTTTAGCAAAAATTCCACAAAAAAACTAATTAATTAGGATATTTAATCGATAAAAAAGTCTTGCAATTCATTAACACAAAAGGTTGCAATAAACAAATCAAATAGATAGTAACACTAGTGTGTGTATATCTCAAAGAATCAAAATCAACGCCGCTTAGTTTGTATAGACAGAACAATAAAAGTGTATTAGTGTGTATGAACAAATCAAATAACTATTGGTGCTATGGGAGGGTACCTCAAAAAAAATCAACAACGATTAGAGGGTAGCAATAAAACAATAAAAGTGTGTTAGTGTAGGTAGATAAGTGATTTGCTTTAATTCAATATACGCGAAGAATGGTTGAGACGGATAACACTTCCCCTCAGGGATCCCGCATGTCGATGGCCTCGATGGCAGTTGGTGAAAACTATGAAGCATAGTCATCACCAAGTGTCATCCAGGTCGCCGACCCAGCTTCAGGTAAACCCGGAACGAAGGACGGAAACGAAAATTCAAAATCGCATCGACACGAAAAGAAAGGAAACTTCTTCAAAAACAAAAAAATTTGGGGGATCACAACTGAGCTACCTTTCGGAAAATCAATCAGTTGAGATGAACAGACGAGAAAAAACGATTCAGGACAAAACAAAAAAATAGAATTTAAAAATCTGAATGGACCTTCAGAAGGAACAAGGGGCGCAGTGGCAGGCGTTAACACGCCTGTTACCAAAGACGGTTAAGCCCTTGTACCACTTCAACTTCCACCAGGAAAAATAATTCGAAGATCCTGTTCCAAGACCGACGCAGTGGCAGGCGGTATCACGCCTGATACCAGAGTCGCCGACCCTAGAAACAGGACAGGGATGAACCACTACTACACCTGCACGCATAGCCAAGCGAACACCGCTTGTTAGCAAGCCGTGCAGGATAGCACGGTTCGAAGCTACTCCAAAACGAAGAAGTTACCGCGTAAGTGAACGGACAGGCCTAAAAGCGAAAACAAATAAAAATTCACCTAGAATTTGGACAAGGATGCTGAAAAAAAATTCGAAAAAATAGACAAGGGCTAAGGCCTCGCGGTACTACCTTAGCCCACAGCGAGCGCTGGGTAAAAGTGGTGAACCATAGATTAAAAAAAAATCAAACATTGTCCGTGCAGGCACAAGTGGTACTAAACCAAAAAAAAAAAGTTAAACTTCAAGGTCCGTGTAGGACAGTCAACGGGCTTTAAAAGCCGCGTTGGGCGCCATTTATGTAGCAGCATAATGGCGCGACCATTTATTGGGCGCCACTTATGCGAGGTGTCACTCCCTTAGCCATAAGCCCTGAAGAGAATGGCCAAGGAGCCAACACCATACATAAGAAATACAAAGAAAATCCGGAACTCCTACGCCGGCCACACGGAGTTAGCTAGCTCGCCGGAGGGGTCGTGGGGTGTGTGGCCGGGATTTACCGAGGCTGGTTCACCACTTACCTGTATCGGTGCCACTTTGACTTTCATCCATAATTCTCCGATCGTCGCCTGAGCCGCGTCAAACCCTGAAAAGAAATGATCCCCCCCTCAACCATTCCACCAAAAAAAATTTACCACTGCACCATTCTCATGATTATAATCATTTAATCTGGAAAACTAAACATAAACAGTACATGGAAGTTTAATACCAACAACACGGATTAGTTGCCCATGTCAAATAATCGTGAACGAATACAATAAAATAAAAAAATACGAGTTACGTACTTTATGGATGTTACCACTAAAGTGCGCAGTATTGGCCAATACTCCTCACTTTGTACAAATGATAGTACAATCAACAGAAGAGGAAAACAAAATTTCCTGAACCAACAAAAAAAACAAAATATAATTATTACCGACAAGGAGCAACACAAATCACAACTAAGTATAAAGAAAATTATCAAGTTAATACTAAATACTATTAATATTAAAATTGTTATTTTAGTAATAAATTTTTTCTTTTTTTGTTTAAATTAAAGCAACAAGAAAGTTTTTTTTTTTTTTTTTTTTTGTTTTTATATTCTTCTGGACTGCAAGAATTGGTTGAACTTCTCCACCCCAGACAGTTAATTGACTATAGCTCTCGTCCTCAGTTTATATATATAAGTATAATATATTTTGTAAAAACGCCGCCTACGGGGTTTTCAGAGCACACGAAATTTCCCCCCCCCCCCCTCTTTTTCTTCTCTATTTTATTCCTCTAACCAAAAAAACCCAACCACACAAACTCAATTAAATTTTTTTTTTTATTTTAGACGTCCTCAGCCGCTTTTAAAGTTTTTCCTTTTTTTTCTTTTTTTTTTGTAATTTGCGATCTGCGACCGAATGATAGACAAAAATCCTCAGTTTTTATTGAAATAATTCTTCTCCGCTGAATATTATCGATAACAAAGAAAAATAACTAAATATAAATTTTCTTTTATATACCGATTTTTGTGTTTCAATAGCAAAACAAAATGTACGTGAAACTTTCCTCCCGTGTGCGTTTTTTAATCCTTCTTGTTTTTTTTTTTTGTTTTTCTTCTTTTTTTTTTTTTTTATTAATTTTTTTCTTTTTTTTGTGTTTTAATTAACCCACGAAAGCTACATATATTTTTTTGATGTATTAAATTTTTACTTACTGCTGCACGGAATTTAAAAGGATTTTTATTGAATTCCGATGTAACATAAACTCTGGCTTTACGTCATCTTTTGTGGCTTCTTTTTTTCTCCCCCCCGTTGGTTGTGGTGTGTTGGTGGTGTAGAGCAGCCGTACGTCGTCGTCGTCTTCTTTTCTTTCTGATCTTCTCTCGTCGTGTTTTTTTGTTGTTTTTGATGATGATGATTTATTATTTAGTCGTTCCCTTTTTTATTTTTTTTTCTTTTTATTTAATTCTTACGAATAGAGAACCGCGTCAGTATACTTTTAATCAACGTGTTAATATCATTATTTTATAACACGATAATATGATATTGTAGTTATGTGTAATTTTTAAGGACTGCTTAATGAAATTCTGTCCCACGAACTAGATAGAACTCTTTCCTTTTTCAAAGAAAAAAACTCCTTTCATTATTCATTTTTTCCCTCGCCTATCCTTTTTAAATTTTCCTTTTCCTCCCCAGTAATTTTACAGTAAATTTCCCCTTGCCTACAGGGTGATTTCCAAACTAAATTCCCCAGTCAAAATAAATTTTCCAACCGACCGTTACATATATATATATATATATATATATATATATATATATATATATATATATATATATATATATATATATATATACAGGGTGAGAGAAAAGTCCGGCACCGGTTCGATATTTCCTAAACGGTAGGTTTTCGTGAAAAAAGTTTGTAGCAAAAGTTGCTCAGCTTGGAGGGTAGATTCGTTTGAACACAAAACTCACCCCCACCCACTCACCCCCTCGCAGGGGGTGGGGGTAACTCTAAATTTTTAAATAGCAACCCCCATTTTTTTTCACGGATTATGATTCTCCGAAGAAAAATATGAAACTTTCGCTTTAACATTTTTTTTATCCGAAGCTTCCCTGCACCCCCAAAATGAATTTTTGGGGATGGGGAATAGTCCAGCACCGTTTCGATATTTTCTGCACGGTAGGTTTTCGTGAAAAAAGTTTGTAGCAAAGGTTGCTCACCTTGGAGGGTAGAATTGTTTGAACACAAAACTCACCCCCACCCACTCACCCCCTCGCGGGGGGTGGGGGTAACTCTAAAATTTTAAATAGCCGTTATGAAAATTGAGACCTCCAGTATCCTGTTTTTCAAATCATGAATGTCAGCAGGCTTACTTTCGTAGAATGGATTTTTCAAGACAAGAACGATTTCTCAGAACAACAGGGTCTATCTGTGTAACTCCGCTTAATCAAAATTTCAATACTGTCTCTTTCTGAGAACATATCGTCTCGGTTAAGAATGTAACAAAAAAACAAGAACCTAACAAGAACGAATTCTCGTGGATACTTTTCAATAAACATTTGTAAAAGATCAGAAGGCAAGAGTGCAATTTCAGATCAATAGTTGATGCCTTTAAATTGGAAAAATCTTTTTCAAACTTTGAATACCGGCCTGAAATATCTGGTTTCATTTCCATTGGGATATCACACCTACGTTTTCTTCTAGAATTGTACTTGTAATCTAAGTTTATTTTATTATAACCATGCCTCTCACTGAACGAGAGAGGATTGAAATTTTGATTATGCGGGGCTACGGAGATCGAAAACGCTCTAATCAGGAGACTGCAAACCTATTTAATGAAACACATCCAGAACGTGCCATCCCGATAAACAAAAATTGTCATAAGTCGACACGGAAAGTAGGTCAGGCAATGGGAATTAGCGATTGGTCCGTGCGAAAAATTTTAAAAACTAACAAGTATCATCCATACAAAATTTGCTTGGTACAAGAGTTGACGGACAACGATTTCGATCTGAGAGTCGAGTTTTGCGATGTCATGATGGATCGATATGATCAGAATCCAATGACATTTTTCTGGACCTGTTTTTCGGATGAGGCAAAATTTGAGCTAAATGGAAATATGAATCGACACAACAGCAGGTACTGGTCTAGTATAAATCCACACTGGATGAGAGATTCTCACACACAATACCAGCAAAAAGTTAACGTTTGGGCTGGTATTGTTGCAAATCAGATTGTGGGACCATTCTTCTTTGAAGAGAATCTCACAGCTACGCGATATATGAGAATGCTCCAAGAAGAAATTGTACCTGCAATCCGAAATATCGTTGGAGATCAATTTGAGCTAGTTCAGTTCCAACAAGACGGGGCACCAGGACATTTCGGACTGCAAGTACGTGCGTATCTGCATGAGACATTTCCCGGAAGATGGATTGGTCGGAGAGGAGCGATCGAATGGCCGCCACGATCGCCGGACCTGACACCCCTCGATTTCTTTTATTGGGGTTTCTTGAAAAATCGCGTCTACGAAAGTAAGCCTGCAGACATTCATGATTTGAAAAACAGGATTCTGGTGGTCTCAAATTCCATAACGGCGGAAATGCTAGCACACGTTACAAACAATTTCTACCAACGGCTGGCTCATTGCCAAGCAGTGGAAGGTCAACAGTTTGAGCACCTGCTTACATAAGTGAGAGTGCGTCGAAGGTTTGGAGTCATTAAATACTGAGGGAGCGACGAACCTCGGGGTCCTTCAACGCTTCCACTTTAATAAACGGCCCTTTTCAGGGCCAACATGATGTGTGAAATCCGACCTGGAACCTCCACGTGGTACACATCGGATAACGCTAATCCAGGAGGTGATGTCTGATCGTCTACTTGTCAGTAACCACACGTCAATACGTCGACAGTATTCATTCGGGAATGCAGGGAAGCTTCGGATAAAAAAATTTTTAGACGAAAGTCTCATATTTTTTTCGGAGAATCATAATCCGTGAAAAAAAATGGGGGTTGCTATTTAGAATTTTAGAGTTACCCCCACCCCCTGCGAGGGGGTGAGTGGGTGGGGCTGAGTTTTGTGATCAAACAATTCTACCCTCCAAGGTGAGCAACCTTTGCTACAAACTTTTTTCACGAAAACCTACCGTTCAGGAAATATCGAAACGGTGCCGGACTATTCCCCATCCCCAAAAATTCATTTTGGGGGTGCAGGGAAGCTTCGGATAAAAAAAATGTTAAGGCGAAAGTTTCATATTTTTCTTCGGAGAATCATAATCCGTGAAAAAAAAATGGGGGTTGCTATTTAAAAATTTAGAGTTACCCCCACCCCCTGCGAGGGGGTGAGTTGGTGGGGGTGAGTTTTGTGTTCAAACGAATCTACCCTCCAAGCTGAGCAACTTTTGCTACAAACTTTTTTTACGAAAACCTACCGTTCAGGAAATATCGAACCGGTGCCGGACTATTCCCCACCCTCAAAAATTCGTTTTGGGGGTGCAGGGAAGCTTCGGATTAAAAAAATTTTAAGGCAAAAGTTTCATATTTTTCTTCGGAGAATCATAATCCGTGAAAAAAAATGGGGGTTGCTATTTAAAAATTTGGAGCTACCCCCACCCCCTGCGAGGGGGTGGTGGGTGGGGGTGAGTTTTGTGTTCAAACGAATCTACCCTCCAAGCTGAGCAACTTTTGCTTCAAACTTTTTTCACGAAAACCTACCGTTTAGGAAATATCGAACCGGTGCCGGACTTTTCTCTCACCCTGTATATATATGGGTAATTCCACGTCAAATCGGACAAAAAATGACGACTATTTTTTATATCGGTAAACGTATTTTTTTTCGTTAGTTCTAATCCCAAATCTACCAGAAATAACGTTGTTTTAACGAAATTGTCGTGATAACGCTGGAAATTAATTAATAACAAATTATATCAAAAATCGCGGTTTTATTCAAACTAAATTTACTAAATGGCTTAAATTCATTAGGGAAAACATATTTTCTACTTCTAGGGGATGTGTTTTGATAGACTGATACGATTATAAAATGTAATTACAAAACTATTTGTTTTTATTAGCTATTCAGTCACAATTTAGTCACAATTTAGTCACAAACTTCAAACATCAATTTCTCAAAAACACCCTCACCGATCTTGACGTTATTAGCGTCAAATTAAAGGGAAACGTTTATATTTTAACATATAAAAAATCCACGGTATTGTTTTTTGATTTTTTAAAAATAGCGCAATTTAAAATATGCGTTCTTTAAAATAAGAGATTGCCTCCCTAAAACCTACCCCATATGCACTACACCCATGTACTAATTACGCAATTAGCTTATTTACCTGTAATAATTCGTAATTAATCCAAAAAACCTTATTACAGCCCCCTGGGGGGCTTAGTATATCAATTTACAGGTGTTTTTTAGTACGCACTAAAAGAGGCTCCAGCGGCCCCAAAAATGGTCGTAGGGGGCTCGTAGACCCCTCAAAATTTTCGTAACAGTCCCTACTATCCACAAAAAATAACAGAAAGATCATTATTTGCTCCTAAGAGGGTCCTGGAGGGACCTAAAATGCTGCAACAAAATAAAAGCTAATGACCCTTTTAGGGCTGATAAAATGGTAATAAGGGTTGAACAAAGTGAAAAAAGGTAAAAAATCATCATTTTTTAAGATTTCGTTCGCCATGAGCGACCTCTAAATCTTTTCCGATTTGCCTAAAATTTTAAATATCTTAGTTTTTTGCCTATTCGCATATTTCTAGGGGATGAGACTTAGAATCTTAGCAATTTTTTTTCTCTCCATACAAGAGAGGGCCACCCTAATATATATATACTAGCATAAAACCCGCGTGCCTTGCAACGCCTTTAAATAAAAACTGTTTATTATGTGCAATGTTTTCCTACAAAAAAAAACAAACAAAAAAGTCAGCTGTCATTATCCCTAAAAGGGTTTATTATAGTGCATTTTTTTAATAAATATGGTAAACAAATTGCTGCGTATATCACCTCTGCTCAACAAATCTGCAAGTTTTGAAGCAGAGATTGGCATGTTTATGTCCCCCATTTCACTGCGTTAGCGGATGAATTTCGAAAAATTGCTTCTTAGTGAATGTCCACGTCATTATAGAGATGCACTGTCAAAATTAAAGCCAGCTCCAGCGGTTTGGGTTAACCCCATTTAACCCCCTTAGGGGATAAATTTCAAAAAATCGCTCCTAAGTGGATGTCCACGCCATTATAGGGATGCACTGTCAAAATTACCGCCCTATAGCTTCAGCGGTTTGGGTAAACCCTATTTCACCCCCTTAGGGGATGAATTTCGAAAAGTCGCTCTATAGTGGATGTCCACGCCATTATAGGGATGCACTGTCAAAATTTCAGCCCTATATCTATAGCGGTTTGGAAAAACCCCATTTCACCCCCTTAGGGGATGAATTTCGAAAAATCGCTTCTTAGTGGATGTCCACGCTATTATAGGGATGCACTGTTAAATTTCAGCCCTATAAATTTAGCGGTTTGGAAAAACCCCATTTCACCCCCTTAGGGGATGAATTCCGAAAAATCGCTTCTTAGTGGATGTCCACATCACTATAGGGATGCACTGTCAAAATTTCAGCCCTATATCTATAGCGGTTTGGAAAAACCCCATTTCACCCCCTTAGGGGATGAATTTCGAAAAATCACTTCTTAGTGGATGTCCACGCCATTATAGGGATGCACTGTCGAAATTTCAGCCCTATAAATTTAGCGGTTTGGAAAAACCCCATTTCACCCCCTTAGGGGATGAATTCCGAAAAATCGCTTCTTAGTGGATGTCCACATCACTATAGGGATGCACTGTCAAAATTTCAGCCCTATAGCTCCAGCGGTTTGGGTAAACCCCATTTCACTCCCTTAGGGGATGAATTTCGAAAAGTCGCTCTATAGTGGATGTCCACGCCATTATAGGGATGCACTGTCAAAATTTCAGCCCTATATCTCTAGCGGTTTGGAAAAACCCCATTTCACCCCCTTAGGGGATGAATTTCGAAAAATCGCTTCTTAGTGGATGTCCACGCCATTATAGGGATGCACTGTCCAAATTTCAGCCCTATAAATTTAGCGGTTTGGAAAAACCCCATTTCACCCCCTTAGGGGATGAATTTCGAAAAATCGCTTTATAGTGGAAGACCACGCCATTATAGGGATGCACTGTCAAAATTTCAGCCCTATATCTATAGCGGTTTGGAAAAACCCCATTTCACCCCCTTAGGAGATAAATTCCGAAAAATCGCTTCTTAGTGGATGTCCACATCACTATAGGGATGCACTGTCAAAATTTCAGCCCTATATCTATAGCGGTTTGGAAAAACCCCATTTCACCCCCTTAGGGGATGAATTTCGAAAAATCACTTCTTAGTGGATGTCCACGCCATTATAGGGATGCACTGTCAAAATTTCAGCCCTATAAATTTAGCGGTTTGGAAAAACCCCATTTCACCCCCTTAGGGGATGAATTCCGAAAAATCGCTTCTTAGTGGATGTCCACATCACTATAGGATACACTGTCAAAATTTCAGCCCAATAGCTCCAGCGGTTTGGGTAAACCCCATTTCACTCCCTTAGGGGATGAATTTCGAAAAATCGCTTTAATAGTGGAAGACCACGCCATTATAGGGATGCACTGTCAAAATTACAGCCCTATAGCTTTAGCGGTTTGGGTAAACCCTATTTCACCCCCTTAGGGGATGAATTTCGAAAAGTCGCTCTATAGTGGATGTCCACGCCATTATAGGGATGCACTGTCAAAATTTCAGCCCTATATCTATAGCGGTTTGGGAAAACCCCATTTCACCCCCTTAGGGGATGAATTTCGAAAAATCGCTTTATAGTAGATGTCCACGCCATTATAGGGATGCACTGTCAAAATTTCAGCCCTATATCTATAGCGGTTTGGAAAAACCCCATTTCACCCCCTTAGGAGATGAATTTCGAAAAATCGCTTTATACTGGATGTCCACGCCATTATAGGGATGCACTGTCAAAATTTCAGCCCTATAGCTATAGCGGTTTGGAAAAACCCCATTTCACCCCTTTAGGGGATGAATTCCGAAAAATCGCTTCTTAGTGGATGTCCACATCATTATAGGGATGTACTGTCAAAATTTCAGCCTTATAGCTTTAGCGGTTTGGAAAAAACCCATTTCACCCCCTTAGGGGATGAATTTCGAAAAATCGCTAGGGATGCACTGTCAAAAATTTCAGCCCTTTAGCTGTAGCGGTTTAGGTTGTGCGTTGTCTTTCAGTCAGTTACTTTTTATACAATAGAAAAAAAGTAAAGAAAATAAATCCCCTTACAACTTATTGAACCCCATTTCACCCCCTTCAACCCTTTTTTCTCCAAAAAAAAATAGCCTATGTCCGTCTCCAAGGTCTAAACTATGTCTGTTGCAAATTTCATCAAAATCGGTCCAGCGGTTTAGGCGTGAAAGCGTAACATACAGACAGACAGACAGACAGACAGACAGACAGACAGACAGACAGAGTTACTTTCGCATTTATAATATTAGTAAGGATATATATATATATATATATATATATATATATATATATATATATATATATATATATATATATATACTAGCATAAAACCCGCGTGCCTTGCAACGCCTTTAAATAAAAACTGTTTATTATGTGCAATGTTTTCCTACAAAAAAAAAACAAACAAAAAAGTCAGCTGTCATTATCCCTAAAAGGGTTTATTATAGTGCATTTTTTTAATAAATATGGTAAACAAATTGCTGCGTATATCACCTCTGCTCAACAAATCTGCAAGTTTTGAAGCAGAGATTGGCATGTTTATGTCCCCCATTTCACTGCGTTAGCGGATGAATTTCGAAAAATTGCTTCTTAGTGAATGTCCACGTCATTATAGAGATGCACTGTCAAAATTAAAGCCAGCTCCAGCGGTTTGGGTTAACCCCATTTAACCCCCTTAGGGGATAAATTTCAAAAAATCGCTCCTAAGTGGATGTCCACGCCATTATAGGGATGCACTGTCAAAATTACCGCCCTATAGCTTCAGCGGTTTGGGTAAACCCTATTTCACCCCCTTAGGGGATGAATTTCGAAAAGTCGCTCTATAGTGGATGTCCACGCCATTATAGGGATGCACTGTCAAAATTTCAGCCCTATATCTATAGCGGTTTGGAAAAACCCCATTTCACCCCCTTAGGGGATGAATTTCGAAAAATCGCTTCTTAGTGGATGTCCACGCTATTATAGGGATGCACTGTTAAATTTCAGCCCTATAAATTTAGCGGTTTGGAAAAACCCCATTTCACCCCCTTAGGGGATGAATTCCGAAAAATCGCTTCTTAGTGGATGTCCACATCACTATAGGGATGCACTGTCAAAATTTCAGCCCTATATCTATAGCGGTTTGGAAAAACCCCATTTCACCCCCTTAGGGGATGAATTTCGAAAAATCACTTCTTAGTGGATGTCCACGCCATTATAGGGATGCACTGTCGAAATTTCAGCCCTATAAATTTAGCGGTTTGGAAAAACCCCATTTCACCCCCTTAGGGGATGAATTCCGAAAAATCGCTTCTTAGTGGATGTCCACATCACTATAGGGATGCACTGTCAAAATTTCAGCCCTATAGCTCCAGCGGTTTGGGTAAACCCCATTTCACTCCCTTAGGGGATGAATTTCGAAAAGTCGCTCTATAGTGGATGTCCACGCCATTATAGGGATGCACTGTCAAAATTTCAGCCCTATCTCTAGCGGTTTGGAAAAACCCCATTTCACCCCCTTAGGGGATGAATTTCGAAAAATCGCTTCTTAGTGGATGTCCACGCCATTATAGGGATGCACTGTCCAAATTTCAGCCCTATAAATTTAGCGGTTTGGAAAAACCCCATTTCACCCCCTTAGGGGATGAATTTCGAAAAATCGCTTTATAGTGGAAGACCACGCCATTATAGGGATGCACTGTCAAAATTTCAGCCCTATATCTATAGCGGTTTGGAAAAACCCCATTTCACCCCCTTAGGAGATAAATTCCGAAAAATCGCTTCTTAGTGGATGTCCACATCACTATAGGGATGCACTGTCAAAATTTCAGCCCTATATCTATAGCGGTTTGGAAAAACCCCATTTCACCCCCTTAGGGGATGAATTTCGAAAAATCACTTCTTAGTGGATGTCCACGCCATTATAGGGATGCACTGTCAAAATTTCAGCCCTATAAATTTAGCGGTTTGGAAAAACCCCATTTCACCCCCTTAGGGGATGAATTCCGAAAAATCGCTTCTTAGTGGATGTCCACATCACTATAGGATACACTGTCAAAATTTCAGCCCAATAGCTCCAGCGGTTTGGGTAAACCCCATTTCACTCCCTTAGGGGATGAATTTCGAAAAATCGCTTTAATAGTGGAAGACCACGCCATTATAGGGATGCACTGTCAAAATTACAGCCCTATAGCTTTAGCGGTTTGGGTAAACCCTATTTCACCCCCTTAGGGGATGAATTTCGAAAAGTCGCTCTATAGTGGATGTCCACGCCATTATAGGGATGCACTGTCAAAATTTCAGCCCTATATCTATAGCGGTTTGGGAAAACCCCATTTCACCCCCTTAGGGGATGAATTTCGAAAAATCGCTTTTATAGTAGATGTCCACGCCATTATAGGGATGCACTGTCAAAATTTCAGCCCTATATCTATAGCGGTTTGGAAAAACCCCATTTCACCCCCTTAGGAGATGAATTTCGAAAAATCGCTTTATACTGGATGTCCACGCCATTATAGGGATGCACTGTCAAAATTTCAGCCCTATAGCTATAGCGGTTTGGAAAAACCCCATTTCACCCCTTTAGGGGATGAATTCCGAAAAATCGCTTCTTAGTGGATGTCCACATCATTATAGGGATGTACTGTCAAAATTTCAGCCTTATAGCTTTAGCGGTTTGGAAAAAAACCCATTTCACCCCCTTAGGGGATGAATTTCGAAAAATCGCTAGGGATGCACTGTCAAAAATTTCAGCCCTTTAGCTGTAGCGGTTTAGGTTGTGCGTTGTCTTTCAGTCAGTTACTTTTTATACAATAGAAAAAAAGTAAAGAAAATAAATCCCCTTACAACTTATTGAACCCCATTTCACCCCCTTCAACCCTTTTTTCTCCAAAAAAAAATAGCCTATGTCCGTCTCCAAGGTCTAAACTATGTCTGTTGCAAATTTCATCAAAATCGGTCCAGCGGTTTAGGCGTGAAAGCGTAACATACAGACAGACAGACAGACAGACAGACAGACAGACAGACAGACAGACAGAGTTACTTTCGCATTTATAATATTAGTAAGGATGGGACATTCCACGTCAAATCGGACAAAATTTTTCGACCCCCCTCCGTTTTGGCTGAAAAATTTCAGGGACTTTGGGCAACTATTTAAGACTACAAAAAAATTTTTTTTAGAATTTTTTCGACAATATATTGACAATAAAAATTAAATGCGTTTTTAGGGATTTTTATGAATTTTGACTTTCTTTCTCGATTTTGGCTCTATATCTTTCGTTGGGGTCGACGTTTTTGATAGGTTTTACATGTTTTTCAGGTCAGAGGGGTTGTTTACAAACAAATTTGCTGAAAAACATAAACATATTTTCGAATTCAAGGTCAAAAGGTCAAAAAATAGTAAAAAACTTTAAAGTTCAATTTCTCAAATACCCCATCTCGAAAATGGACGTTTTTGGTGTCAAAATGTTCAGGAGAAGTCACTCTAACACCTCGATCAAAAATCTCGATGGGCCCTTAAGGATTTCGAAAGTTATGAGTATTTGTTTATAATCTTTAATTTTTTACGATATTTATTGAATTCTTTGCCCTGGATGTAGTTGAAACGTCATCAATTTTCACCAAAACTTGTATAAAGGGTTATTTTTGGCGGCTGATTACGAATCTGCGGCCAGATTTTCAAAATTCAAAATGGCAGCCAAGATGGCGGTCCAAAATTCATTTCATGGAAAGAGGTTCATTTTTTTGAATATCTGACCACAGATTGGTAATCAGCCGCCAAAAATAACCCTTTATACAAGTTTTGGTGAAAATTGATGACGTTTCAACTACATCCAGGGCAAAGAATTCAATAAATATCGTAAAAAATTAAAGATTATAAACAAATACTCATAACTTTCGAAATCCTTAAGGGCCCATCGAGATTTTTGATCGAGGTGTTAGAGTGACTTCTCCTGAACATTTTGACACCAAAAACGTCCATTTTCGAGATGGGGTATTTGAGAAATTGAACTTTAAAGTTTTTTACTATTTTTTGACCTTTTGACCTTGAATTCGAAAATATGTTTATGTTTTTCAGCAAATTTGTTTGTAAACAACCCCTCTGACCTGAAAACATGTAAAACCTATCAAAAACGTCGACCCCAACGAAAGATATAGAGCCAAAATGGAGAAAGAAAGTCAAAATTCATAAAAATCCCTAAAAACGCATTTAATTTTTATTGTCAATATATTGTCGAAAAAATTCTAAAAAAATTTTTTTTGTAGTCTTAAATAGTTGCCCAAAGTCCCTGAAAAATTTCAGCCAAAACGGAGGGGGGTCGAAAAATTTTGTCCGATTTGACGTGGAATGTCCCATATATATATATATATATATATATATATATATATATATATATATATATATATATATATATATATATATATATATATATATATATATATTGTTACGTTTTTACGGGTTAACGGATTCGTAGGATTAATTAAGGAATACACTTTTTAATTATCCACACAAAATTTATTTATTACGAAACAAAACACAATTTAATAACACAAACACAATTCTTACAGTTCACTATAATCACTTTCAGATTTACTATCCCGCACTATTAAATTCTATCTATCGCTTTATAGTTCACTTTCAAATCACTACTTTTCACTGTTCTCACTTTAAAACACTTTTATCGCCCTTTAAATCAAAACTTACTCGATAGCGGCTGCCAGGCGCTTTTATATAGGCAGCTCCACCTTTGTCTACTTTCTGGAACCTTCGTTTTCTGGTTCCTTGTGGTATGTTCTTTTATTTCCTTAAGTTTCGACCAGCTTGAAGTTGTCTTCGCTTATCGCTCGTTAGTTTAGTACATAAATTCTTAGTTCAGACAACAACCGAAAATCGTTGATTCATCCTCTCGACAAACAGATGGCGCATAATCATCACATTGCCCCCTTCTTAGGACTGTTCGTCCCGAACAGTTGTCCATCCTGGGTCCGGCTGATGATATGGGCACAGCCTGTCTATGTGCACAATCTTCTTCTTTGCTTTGGGTCCTTGTTGAATCCTGTAGACCACATCGTTGATCCGTGTTAGGATTTTATAGGGCCCCTCCCACTGACGCTGAAGTTTCGGAGACTTGCCTTTCCGTCTTCGAGGGTTGAACAGCCAAACGAGGTCACCTTCCTGGAATCCGCTTCAGTTTGCTCGGAGGTCGTACCTTGGTTTCATCCTGTCACTGGCCGTCTTAGGATTCTCCCTGGAGATTTTGTCAACTGAGGCCCCAACGTGGTGTTGTCTTATTTCTCCTTTCGCTCTTACTCGAGGACCCTTGCTGCCAGCACAAGCTGTGCATTTGCGACACCAATTCGTAACATCCTCCCGCATGTGAAGCCAATAGAATCTCTCCTTTATTTTTGACAGAGTTTTGTTGACTCTCAAATGTTCTCCTGACGGGCTATTATGACACTCCTCAAGAATATCTGTTATTCCAGCACGAGGGACTAACACCTGCATTCGATGAGAGGTACCATCAGCTGTTTCCTATTTTCGCTTCAATACTCCTCCTTCGATATGCAACGAATCCCATTGGGCCCAATAGCTCTTCAGGATTTCACTTCTCTCTGCGATGTCTTTCCATTTAGGCTTCTCGTTGTGTTCTTTCCATGACAAAATCGCAGAAATGTCCGGGTCGTCGCGTTGCGCATCTCGAATTCCTTGGTCCTCATATTTTATGCTTGGCTCCGCAGTCGTCTTTTGACACTTTTCCTCAATACGCCAACGATACTTAAAACCTGGTTCGCATGGTCGCCGGGACAGTGCAGTATCCATTGGAATTCCCCTGTTGCGGTGTTTCATCATCAATTCTCCAAGGTCCAATAGTATTCCGTGTGTTGTCATAAAGTCCAAACCAAGAATACACTCGTCTACTATGTCAGCTACCAGGAACGAATGTGTAAACTTAATGTCGCCGAGTACCACGTCCATCATTGTTTCCCCATGTAATTTCACTGGTTCTTCTGTTACAGTTTTCAGAATGTACTGGTCCGCGTTTTTCAGCCATTTTCTACCGACCAAATCAGCCCTGATGACAGATCTTGAAGCACCTGTATCCACGGTAATTGTGTATTGTTCATCACCAACTTTCCCCTCGATGACAAGGCTGTTGTTGCCACGCTGCAGTTGGGTGATGTTGACGATGACATCAGGGGTCTCCATTTTCCCCACTAACTCCCTCCGGTCGCCTTTCTGCCGTTGTCCACATTTTTCACAGCATGTTGAGCCACTCCTACTCCCTGGCGATTCCACTTTCCTTCGCTTTCGGCAACTCCTTTGTAAATGGCCCGGCTCGCCACAGTTCCAGCATTTTAGACGACGACGTACTTCCGAGGTGTTGACTCGATGGCAAATGTTCTCAGTCATATTGATTCCCCTGAGGTGGACCGTATTCCTTGTTGCTTGCTTCGCTGCCTCGTATGCCAGAGCATATGCCAAAACTTCTGCGGTATTCTTCTTTCCGGCCAATCTGGCTGCCTGTTGTAGATCTCGGTCAGCAAAAGAGTTAAGGAAAGCCTCTCTTGCTACTTCGTTGATGTAGTCTTGGCCGAAGCTAGGATAAGCCAGATGCACTAACCTCTCGATATCGGCGCATAGTTGTTGTAAAGTTTCTCCTGGCTTTTGAAGTCGATTGCGAAGTTGAAGTCGATAAACCTCTTGCATGTGCTGATCACCGTAACGCATTTACAGCGCTTGAACTAAGAACCCGTAGCTGTTGCGATGTTCTGCTGGTATTGACTGCAATATTTCTGCCGCTGTGCCCCTTAGTGACAACGTTAAGGCCGTTGCTTTTTCCTCCTCAGTCCAGAAATTGCCTGTTGCTGCTGCTTCGAATTGGAGCTTATAAGTAGACCATGGGCTTTGCCCGTCGAAAGTTGGAGGTTGCAGTTTCCTAACTCCGATGACTTCGTGAGATGCCGTTACTGGGTGATGAATCTTTACCCTTTCCAGGTCGGCTCTGACCGATTCTAGTTCAATCTTCAATTTTTCATCATTTTCCCTCATGGAAGTTTCGAGCTTTTTCAGATCATTCCCTACATTTGCTTTGATGGAAGATTCGAGGTTTTCCAGATCATTCCTTATATTTTCCTTGATGGAAGATTCGAGACTTTCCAGATCATTCCTTACATTATATGTGTATGTATAAACAACGTGCAGGCAATTCTCCGCTACTTACTTGTATCTCAGAGAACACTGCTACGTTGAAGTACATGAAACGAGTGTACGGTCGTTAGTTGTACTCGACCTTTTATAGGCTGGAGATATTCCAACGCCTACCTTGAAGTAGACGCCAAAATATCTCCTGCCTGCTATTCAAACTACTGTATTGACGTTTTTTTGTGTACAGTATATGTTAAGTATTTTATAAATTTAGTATTTTTTTTTGTAGGTAATTTAGAAGGATAGGATAGGTTGGGATTGATTAGATTTATGAGTACAACCCCAGAGCTGCACACCATACATCCACATCGGCTTGAACATAGACTGGTATATTAGTCTCTTGCAATACAGGTTCATTTTGGAGTGATGTCCAATTAGCCAATACATTTGACGCTGTTTTAATCGAATCTGTTCAGTTTTTTGTTTCACGTGATGTTTCCAGTTCAGTCTTGAGTCTAAATGTAGACCAAGATATTTTGCAGATTCTGCCTGGGGTACTTGCACCCCATTGAGGTACGTGTGTAAGCTGTTGTTTTTGCGACGCAGCGTAAATGTCACATGGACTGATTTAACCTCATTAGGCTTGATTTTGCAATCTGTTGTCCATTTGCTAACATGATTCAAGGCTCGTTGGAGTTTTTCCACCGCTTTTGGTTGGGATACGTCTGTTGACATAATTACAGTATCATCAGCGAATGTTCCGATAAATGTGTTATCTGTTGTTGGAATATGCGCAGTATAAAGCAGGTATAGGAAGGGTCCCAATACGCTTCCCTGCGGAACTCCCGCTAATATCGGACAAAAGTCAGAATATGCTTCTTCATAGATGACCCTGAACTTGCGATTAGAGAGGTATGACTCAAGCAGTTGGCAGTAATTTTTTGGTAGGAGTTTGCTCATCTCGTATATCAATCCTTCGTGCCAAACCCTGTCAAAGGCTTGAGCTACATCCAGAAATACGGCAGGGCAATATTTCTTTTCTTCTAACGCTTGCTCGATGACAGCAGTGATTCGATGGATTTGATCTATTGTGGAATGGTTATTCCTGAATCCAAATTGAAAATCAGGAATGTTTACTAACGGTTTCAGACGTTTTAGTAACAATTTTTCAAACAATTTAGAAATGATGGGAAGCAATGAAATTGGTCTATATGATGTTACTTCTTCATCAGGTTTGTCTGGTTTCTTTAGCATGATTATTTGGGCCGTTTAAAAACAGTTGGGCACATATTTTAAGCGTATGCAGGCATTAAATAAGTATGTGATCATGATGATTGCTTTTCGTGGAAGTTCCTTGAATAGAACGGGTGATATTCCATCGATTCCTGCTGCTTTTTTTGGATTAAGATTTCTGTCGATCACTTCGGCAACCTCCATTGCGTGAACCTTTTAAAAACTTGATTTGGTTGATAAGTAGGTCTTATGTCAATATTGGATTGTATGTTATGAGGTTGGAACACTGTTGCAAGGTGTCGGGCAAAGAGTTCAGCTTTTTCATTGTCTTGTCGAATCCAACTGCCTTGAGCATTTCTTAGCGGTGGTATTCGAGTTACGGATCTTTTAAATTTTCTTGTTGCCTTCCACAATGAGTAGTCTTTATCCATTTCTGGACTCAGTCCGCTCAGGTAGTTGTCAAAGCATTCCTGTTTGTAATTTTTAATTAATTTATTGACATAATTACTTACTCTATTGAACGCTGTTTTATCAGCAGGATTTCTGGTAAGATGCCATATTCTCCTTGCCTTTCTTCTTTGCTTGATTTGTTCTCTGATTTCGGCCGGGTATTTGATTTCACACTCTTCTTTGTCTTCTAATTCAGGAGTTGCTATGCTGGCTGCCATTCGAATGTGTTCAATGAAGTTATTTGTTTGTTGTTCCAATTCTTCATTACTTTTAAGCCTCACTTTTAAACTGACCAGCTTTTCCAATGTTACTCTGAAGAGATCCCAATCTGTATACTTATTTGTGAGATTCTGCTTTTTCTTTTTCTTGATGATTGTCGCGCGAAGACAGATAATCACACTTGTTTTCGTTAATAGCACTTAGAAGTTCATTTCCTTTTCCGGGTGAAATTAGTCTGGAACCCCATGCCGTATGCTTTATATTGTAGTCTCCGCCAATAATGAATCTTGGACCAAGTTTATTGAAGACGTTGGTAAATTGAGATTTCGTTGGGGTATCTCGTGGAGGACAGTATGCTGCCGCAATATTTAGATCTGCACCATTATATTTAATTGAAATAACCGTCGCACATAGGAGTATTTGACTTCGAAATCCGGACAAAAATATTTCTTTATCCAAAACATCTTAGAATTATATAATCAACTCTATTTTGGTTAATAATGTTAATACAGTCACGAGGTTCCAACAAAAACTGAACATAGTAGTATAAAAGAAAACATTTATTAAAAAAAAATTAAAAACAAATAAAATTATTCTGTTGATCCCATCCACGGTTCACCCGAAGGCTTTACTGCCTCCTCTGCTGGGTCTTCATCATCAAATGAATCTGATTGACTCACTTTTTCAGCGGGAAGGAGCATTTCGACAGTTTCTTTGAGGAATAATTTTGTTGTCTTTTTCGGAGCAGGTCTCATGCCAGTTATTAAAGGATCCGAGCTTAGTAGAAGTCTATTTATGACATCAAGATTGCAAGACTCCCGGCTGAACTTCCGAGCGTAATTTTGACGGTACAACCGAAAGTGCTTATTTCTAGCCTCAGCGGCTTCTTCTGACATCATTCCTATGGGCAACAAAGCTTTTTCAATTACAATGGATCCATGTAAGAGTATTTTGTGGAGAGTGGGTGTCATGGGATGCCAAGGATATAGTCCCACATACAGTTTCGCTGTATCTGAGCAGAATAGTTCAAATTTTTTTGTGTCTATTTTGTGACTGGTAGTTAAAGTTTCCAAAATTACTTTTAAGCGATATATGAGGCCAGAATCTACACCGGTTATTGCTGCTGAGATCTCATGGTCCGCAAATAAGGGCATTCAATAAGGAATTTGCGGCATAGTTAATTTTTGAAGTGTTAACTTCTTTAGGCGCGTTTGGCACTTTTTCGCTGGGGGTAAAACAAAGAATTCGCGACACGCGCATTTTGTTGCTACACGAGTTTCTGGACACTTGCTGCAATGATGGCGACACGCGCATTTTGTTGCTACACGCGTTTCTGTGCCTATGAAGCTGGCTAGAGCATGGAAACTTTTAGTTGAGCTCCACTTACAAACAGCAGCGCATAATTATATGTGTGCGAGGCAAAATAGCCCGCCCTTGGTGGGTGGGATTGGGTTAGAATGTTGCAATGCAGAAGCTGCTCTCAGCATTCGTTTTATATTCTCGCGCCGCTCTCAAAATTCATGTCATATTCTCGCACGCCATCGCACACAGCAGCGAATGTGTGCGAGAGGATGAAATGAATGCTAAAGAGCGGCGTCATGCCATGGATTTTGAGAGCGGGTCTGCATACATTCATACATTCGCTGCTGTGTGCGATGGCGTGCGAGAATATGACCAGGGTTGCCACTAAACAAAAAATTTTGGAGCCAAATTTTCCGAGAAAAAGAGCCAAAGCTGATAAAAAAGAGCCAAATTCAAACACAACAGGAATTACATTGAAAACCGCGAACAATAAGATGTCAAAAACAAATCTTCTTCTTTACCATACGAGTAGGAGGCATGGTCGACCAGAGAAATTAGTTGTAGGATAGTTCTAAAATCTTCAAATCTTGAAATCAAATATTGAATTTTTATCCAGTAACAGTAATGGTAAATTCTTTGCGAGTATGTAATTAGGAAAAACCAAATCAGTTAAAATTCAAGATCAAGTTGAAAGAAAAAGGCAAAACAGCCATTTAAGTTGAAAAAGAGCCAAAGAGCCAATTTTAAAAGTTTTTTTTTATAAAGAGCCACAAATGGCTCTATAGAGCCAAAGTGGCACCCCTGAATATGACATGAATTTTGAGAGCGGCGCGAGAATATAAAACGAATGCTAAGAGCAGCTTCTGCATTGCAACATTCTAACCCAATCCCACCCACCAAGCGCGGGCTATTTTTCCTCGCACACATAGAATTATACGCTGCTGTTTCTATGTGGAGCTAAACCAAAAGTTGCCATGCTCTAGCCAGCTGCATAGGCACAAGTGCCCAGAAACGGGTGCGAACCAAAAATGCGCGTGACCATCGCTGATGTCTGTTGCTGGACCTCGACTAAAAGTTGCCATGCTCTAGCCAACTAAATGGCTGCAATATTTAAATCTTTTGCTTGGATTAATCGCTTTCGGCGACATGGAATACGTTTCGGCGTTTCGCCTATTCGACTGGGCATCTGTATTTTACGTACATATCTGAGGTAGTATCCCAGTAGGGAAAATCGCAGGTATTTATTGTGGGAAGTCGATTTGGAAGTACTTCTTTAATTAGTGTTCTCTGTAATGACTTACAAATAATGCAGAGGAGAATGGGTTTGGTGACCAAGCGTTTGATTTCGCGCAAAAAGCGTGTTGAAAAACTTCGTAGCTGCTCGTTTTCTTTGTTAACCATCACAGTTGTCTCAGCCATTAAGTTTTATGTCTTTAATGTATAAACATATATTTGAATTTATGTTTATGATATAAATATAAATCGCTTAATTTTACTTCAAGCTACCCCACCCCTTCACGCCTACGCCAACTAAATTATATTATAAAAATTTACAGTATAATAACTTTGCATTATGAGTTTAGTAATAAATGTAGTATAAGTACTTCCAAATGGAAGGGAAAAAAAGTACTTCCCAGCCTAGGCCATCGCCGTGTTAATGTAATGCCTTTTTTGTACTGGGTGGAAGTACTGAACTGCTTCTGTAGAAGTAGTTTTTCCAGTAATTCCATTCCCTACTGGTATGTTATATTATTTTCTATGTATTATATATTATCTATTACGTACTATATACAATGTACTGCATATTATGTACTATGTTCTGAAAAAATTCAAAATGAATCCAGTGGATTCCCATAAAAATTTAGATCCGTGACTTTGGCTAAATATAATATGACTTTTTTGCATATTTGCACAATGTTTAAAATAGCAAAAATTTCTGTTTCGTGACTATTGCATCAACCCGACGACAAGTACTATGTATACTACATTTTTCCTATGAACTATGTATTATGTATTTATTACTATATATGTATTATCTACTATTTTTACTAAAAACTACATTATCCCAGTCATCCATCGTCCGATCTTTGTGTGATAAGTTTAAGATAAATTGTTTAATTTCCAAAACATTGCAACACATTTTGGAGGGAGTGCATATAAGTAACAATTAAATAAACTTTAACAGAATATTCCTAAATAAAATATATTAATCCTTATCGTCCTGTATTAAGATTGATTTGGACATTTAGACTAGCCATAGAAGTTAACACTTCTAAAGTGTGGTCCTACGCACACTCGTATTTTTTTGTTTATGTCGTAGTCAGGGTGCACTTGCATCATGTCGTAAAATCGTTTCCGAGTAATAACTATGATCCCGGATGGCCCTTAAATAAGTTAAAAAATAATACAATTTTTTTTTCTTAAATATTAAGGGTGATTACTCAGCAAATTGGATGAACTTGGAAAATTTTTTTTTTGGATGACAAAGAGAGACTTTCTTCTTCCCTATGATATAAATATCATGTAGTGACCGCGTAAAGTTTAATTACCAAACTTTACGCAATGTCACACAACAACTTCCGACACGATCAAAACGATCAGTCCGAACACTCAGTCGATCACTGAACTCCAAAGTTCAGCGACCGAGCCAATTTCCGGCATCTCCTGTTTCTCCATTTTTCTCCATTCATTCTCAAAAGGTCTTTTGAATCGTGTTCCTCAAGAGTGCAATCGGTCCGCGCACATTATAATCAAAATAATAAAGCGAAATCGCAAATAATAAAAATACAATTATAAATAAGTTCGGAGAATCATAATCGAGTGTATTTTAATAAAACCATAAAAATCAAGCGAAGTTTTTCTTTAATAAAATATAGTGGTGAAACCCGCCATATTGGTGACCCCCAGTGCGAAACACGCGGTCCTAGAAAATTATAAAATTATAAAAAAGAATATTTTTTTTATTAGTATTTCGTTCCTCTAATATAATATTTTCTTCTCTTTTGGGATTTTTTTTTATATAAAAAAAACCGCTAAACAGTGTAAAACCACGTGAAAAAAAAAATATTAAGTGATCGCAAGAATTTATTCATTGATCGATAAAGGGATTTAAAGTATAACAAAGAAAACAGGTTTGAAATACAATAGCCTAACAATTTTAAATCATAACAATTTAGTTTCGAAAAGTAATTAACAAAGAAAACAACAAACTAATACTTTCTCATTATTATACGGTGTAAAGTAGAAAATCACTACTAAAATAACCAAAAATATATATATCTTCAACGAGGAATATTCGCACACAAAATTACATATTTCGGTGTGAACAAAGAAATATTTAAAAAAAAAGCAATTTGGAGTCATATCGACGCTGGATCAAAATAAAACGGATTTATCAAACCAGGAGACAACGAGGGACATAAAACGAGATAATTTTATGGAAGAAATAATCTAACAATAAACCATTGCGGTTTTGTATTCTTGACGTTTATTGGATTAATACAATTAATATTTGGATTTTTTTTAATATAATATACATCTTATTTTCCTTTATTTTTTTTGATTTAAGGAACACATATACAATTTTTATTATTACATACAGATTTTCATTATTATTTTGATTCTACACAACATATTATTTCTTTCGTGTTCGGTTTGTTGCCTTATTTTGCTGCATTGTTATAATATCAATCGATATACATTTTAGTGGGTTTACTTCATTTTATTGTTTCTTTTTCATCTTATATAAACCCGATAAAGTATTAAAATGTCAAGGACCGAGAACAATTTAATGGAACAAGACGTTCCGCAGGTAGAGGAACCAAAGCCCGGAACTTCGGGGGTCGACAGCGTTAAAGTGTCGAAACTAGACATCCCCAAGTTCTGGGTACACCAGCCCGCCTCCTGGTTTTACCAGGCGGAAATCATGTTCCAACTGGCGGGCTGTAGACAAGACAAACTCAAAGTCTACAATGTTATGGCCGCATTGCCTGAAGAGGCGGTAACGGCAATGCGGCTTGGCACCGTAGATTTTGCCACCTCCTCATACGAGGAAATAAAACAACAATTGCTCGAGAAGTACGGCACTTCAGAGAAGCGCCGCCTCGAGCAGCTTCTGTCTGTGCAAGAGCCTGGAGACCGGAAACCTTCGGAGTTCCTCCAGGCTCTCAAAGCACTAGCTGGAGGCTCGTCGGCGGTCAACGACGACTTGATCCGGACCCTGTGGGAGAGGAGACTCCCACAGGCCATCCAGGTCGCATTGGCCACCGCCGCCGACCAATCCTTACCAGCACTGGCCACAATAGCGGACAAAGTTTGGGAGGTGCTTCCACATGGAGGCGCCTCATACGCGTCTGCCATCCGCGCAACACCGGCCAACGCGGAACCCACATTGATGTCGCTGCAAAGCGCCATCAACAAACTGACGGCCAGATTAGACAATCTGGCCCGAAGTCCGCGAAGTTCGAGAAGCCGAACACCTGCCAATCGGCAGGGCGGCTCTCGCCAGCCCTCGGCCACTCGGCCAACAGGGGCCAATAAAGCCAGGGGTAGCCTGTGCTACTTTCACTACCGTTATGGTAGTGAAGCTCGCACCTGTAAGGCCCCCTGCAGTTTCGGTGGTGGTCAAGCCAAGCCGGCTAAGAAAAAGTCGACCACCACCCAATCTAAAAAAAACTAGAGAGTCAGGGGGTCGACATGAGCGAGCTTATAACCGGCCGCTCATATCGTTTATTCGTCAGAGACACCAACAATCGGATGGACTTTCTGATTGATTCGGGCTCTGACGTTTCAATTGTTCCCGCCAAGGCGTTCCCGGCCTATAACGGTAGCCCGAACGTCCTTCTGTACGCGGCCAATGGATCACTGATCCGAACTTTCGGCACTAAGTTGCTCGAACTTGAACTCGGCTTACGCCGACGATATGTTTACAACTTTATAATAGCCGACACCACTAAAGCCATTATCGGGGCGGACTTCTTAACGAAGTTCAAATTGTCAGTCGATTTTGAATATCGGCACTTAGTCGACAAGCGCACGAAGTTTCGCATTAACGTGTGCGCGACCGTCGACTACAACCCCGAAACATTTCCATGCCGAGTTATTGGCATATACAAAGAGCTATTAACGAAGTACGCTTCGTTAACAAAACCGCCCAATTTTAACCTTCCGGTTAAACACAATGTGCAACACCACATTGTAACCAAAGGGCAATTACCTTTTGTCACCGCTCGGCGACTCCATCCGGAGAAACTGAAGGTGGCAAAATTAGAGTTCGACCATATGGTCCAATTGGGGATTTGTCGACCTTCGTCGTCCCCCGCAGCATCTCCGCTTCATCTGGTCCCTAAACGGGACTCACATGATTGGAGGCCATGCGGCGACTGCCGTCGCCTTAACGCTGTCACTGTGCCGGATAGATATCCGATCCCGCATATACAGAATTTCTCCGTGAATCTTCACGGCTGCACAATATTTTCAAAGGATGACTTGGTACGTGCATACCATCACATACCAATCGCCCCAGAAGACGTGCATAAGACTGCACTCATTATGCCTTTCGGCCTATATGAGTTTACTCGTATGCCATTCGGCTTACGAAATGCAGCACAAAGCTTTCAAAGGTTCATAAATGAAGTTACGAGAGATCTCGACTTCGTTTATGTATACTTGGACGATATACTTATCGCCAGCAAAACCGAGGATGAGCATATCGTTCACCTCGAAGAGCTCTTTAAACGCCTCTATAGCTTCGGTTTAACCATCAAGCTAGAGAAATGCGTTTTTGGTGCAACAGAGATTAAGTTTCTAAGCCACCGCATCACAAAGGATGGAATACTTCCATCCTCCGATCGGGTTCAGGCTATCGTTGATCTCGCACCTCCAACTTCTGTCAAATCGATCCAGAAGTTTTTGGGAATGGTGAATTTCTATCACCGATTTATCCCAAAATTGGCTGAACAGTTGGTGCCGATAAACGAGCATTTGAGAGACCTTCTCAACCGCTCACGTGCCAATAAAGTTTTTGACTGGCCAGCAGAATGTCAGGCGGCATTCCTCAAGGTGAAAACCTCGATGGCTGAAGCAACTCTGCTGAACCATCCAATCGAGGATGCAAAATACAGTCTTACGACTGACGCCTCTGATTATGCAATCGGAGGCGTTTTGGAACAATTCAACGGTCATCGGTGGCAACCTCTAGCTTTTTATTCCAAAAAGCTGTCACCAACAGAACGGAAGTACTGTGCATTCGATCGCGAACTCCATGCAGCGATCAAACACTTCCGTTATTTCGTTGAAGGACGCAATTTCGTGGTCTATACTGATCACAAACCACTGGTTCGCGCCCTTCACACAAAGACCGAACGATCCCCTCGACAGACCAGACATTTGGGTCTAATCTCTCAGTTTACCACAGACATCAGACATGTGTCGGGTAAACAAAACGTTGTCGCAGACTACTTGTCACGCTCACTAGCAACCGACAACGTCGACTCGGTCACCTTCGACCTGCCTACACTGGCTCAGGCTCAACAAGGTGACACAGAGTTGAAGTCTCTACAAGAGCACCCCAGCAACGGCTCACGGGTAAAACTAATTCTCACACCAATACCATTTACCGCCCATCAGGTGTGGTGTGAAACTAGTACAGGCATTCCAAGGCCTTACATACCCACTTCCTTACGTAGACTAGCGTTCAATTCCGAACATAGTCTCTCTCATCCTGGTATTCGCGCTACAAGACGAGCCGTTACCAAGAAATACTTCTGGCCATCGATCAATAAAGACTGCAACGAGTGGTCTCGATCATGCCTAGGTTGCCAAAAGTCCAAAGTTTCACGACATACCAAATCTCCATTGGAAGCTTTCAAACTTCCAAATAATAGATTTGACCATATCCATATGGATATAGTGGGACGCCTACCCCCATCTCGTGGATACTCTTGTATCTTAACGATAGTCGATAGATTCACGCGATGGCCTGAAGCATACCCAATTCGGGATATCTCAGCTTCAACAGTGGCAAAGAAATTCGTCACTGAATTTGTCCCACGATTCGGCGTACCACTCGAGATCACAACCGATCAAGGTGTCGCGTCTCCAAAGACGCGAAAATCTGAAAAAGTTAAAAACAACAACAACAACAACATGAAAATAAAAACAATCAAAATTACACCGCAAAAAAGAACTTTATTTTCGGAAAAAAACACAAAATTAGACACTTAAAATACACTAAACACTAAAAAATATGAACCTGCAAATAAAATCATTAGTAATAATAAAGTAAATCAAATAATTACCTTGAAAATTCCACCGCCGCAAAATCGCAAAACCCCGTCGGCAAATCTACAAGAAAGCAAAATTAATCAACAGAAAAAACAAGATCCACAAAATACTTACCCGCCAACACTGACGTCCAAAACTCCGCCTCCCAAAATTCCCACCATCATAAATCATCTGAAAATACATAAATGTGGATAAATTAATAATAGAAATTATATCAGCGAAAACTATGTATACTTACCCACAATAATACTTCAATTTGACAGAAGAAGAAGAGAAAGAGACGATCAGCTGTTTGAGTGGCTCCATGAACCAAATTATATACTTCGAAATTCGAAATTCAAGGTTCCCCACCAATTTCAGGGCAAAATAAATATCGGCGCACAGTCCGCGTCAAACTCAGATCATTTTTGGTCTTTAAGTGCGCTGAAGCTTAAAGACTTCTAGGAAAAATTGAGCTTGAAGTTTTTCCTATCGAAACAGTGATCTCACCCAACCCAAAAGGAGATCGAGTTGAACTCTCCTTAATATATACAAGGATCTATTGACGCGACAAGTCAATATCCACGAAAACTGCGTTGAAGGTTTTCGCCCATACCCCATACGAGATCCGCTAACGAGACTGAGTTAGCATCTCGGACCCACAGAGGTCTCTAATCAAAGCATTATCATTACAGAGTAAAGGCAGAAACTGTCACCCAGAAACCCAGCGGAAGGCATCCACGACGAAAAAGCTCCACTGTGCACGTTATTTGATGCAAGGCGTACGAATTAAAGTCCCAGAGTGATTATTCATTAGAATTTTATTAAAGATTGAATTTTAGAGTCATTTTAGTAGAGATTGAATTGTTAGTCATTTTTGAATTTGAGAGTTATTGCATTAAAGATTGAATTTGGTTACAGAGTAAAGATTTATTGAAGTAAACATTAAAAATTGTCACATATTTTCGAAGTTTTGAATTAAATTTGTTAAGCTGAAACAACTACACTTTTATTTGAATCACACCCTACCGGCACCCCCCTCATTTAGTCAGGATTAAATTGCTAATTCTGAACATTGGTCCTTCGAGCCGGATAGTGATTCAAACAAAGTAAAGGTTACATAAATCAGCATGGATGCCCTAATCGCGCAACAACACGAAGTTCGAGATAGACTCGAAAGGTCTTACCGGAATTATTTAAAAGATGGTCCATCCAGGAAAACGGAGCAGTATTTTCGAAAGAAACTCAAGGTACTCGACGACGACTGGGCAGAATTTAAGAATAATCATCGGCAGATCACATCAATAAAAACGAAAAAGGATGAAAATGAACATCTATATTTTAAGGAAGATTGGTATATCGACACCGAACAAGCGTACATCGACATGTCCTCCAAAATCGAGGAAGATTATCACAAAACTCTTCCAGTCGCAGAACCAGCCGCAAGAGCCGAGCAGTCATTCACAGAACTAAACAGCAGCCACATCTCCCATCACAACAATGATGTAAAACTTCCGCGAATTTCAATCCCGACATTCGCCGGAGACTATGCATCATGGCCATCATTCTTCGATCTCTTCTCCAGCCTCGTCCACAATAAGGCATCACTCTCAGGAGCCCAAAAATTACAATACCTCAAAGCGCATTTATCCGGAGAAGCATTGAGACTTCTCAGTAATACGTTAATAAGCGACGCTAATTATGAACCAGCATGGAAGCTGCTCATCGAGAACTATGACAATAAACGAGCATTACTCAAAACTCAACTCGATATGCTACTCAATCAACCCAAACTAACTAGAGAAACTGCGCATGGAATTAAAGAGTTAAAAACAATGACTCACGAATGCCTCACCGCCATAGAGAATCTGAAGATCTCCACTAAGAATTGGGATCCCATTCTCATACACGTACTCGTACAGAAGCTACCCGCAGAAACGCACGAATTATGGGAGCAATCCCAAAGCAGCAAATCAAACCGATCAATACCCACTTGGTCAGAATTACGCGAATTTCTAGAGACTCGGTTTAGAACTCTAGAAGCCATTAGTAACCCGGTCAACAGCAAAAATGATCGCTACGAAACTCAGCCAAAAGATCATTCAAAGCGAAGAACACAAGCATTTCACGTAACAAGTCATATCGCGTGTAACATATGTAAAGGTCCGCACGTCATCAGAAAATGCCCAAAGTATTCACAACTAAACATAAACGAACGATACAAACTAGTCAAATCCAAGGATCTTTGCATCAACTGCCTAGGATCAAGCCACCGTGTGTCCCAATGTCCTAGCAACAACCGATGTTTTCAATGTGGAGGAACGCACCATACTTCCCTCCATAGGACTCAACAGGAGAGTCAACCCAGTAGCAACAAGGATACAGCAATTATCGAAACACCGATCTCCCAGGCCAGCACACATCTATCCCAGGCATATCCACATGAAAGCCAACAGGTTCTACTAGCTACAGCCCTGGTCACGGCAATATCACCGACAGGTCGACGACAGGTCTGCAGAGCATTGATTGACCCAGGGTCTCAATCTACATTTGTGCGAGAATCAGTCGTCCAGAATCTACGACTTAAGCGAGAATCCACACAAACTGCAATAACCGTACTTGGAAGCATGCCAGCCGGAGAAATGACGAATAAAGTCACGCTACAGCTACAGTCAAGAACTCAGCCACCCAAAGCCATCCAAGCACAGGCCTTCGTCCTCACCGAAATCACTCAGCCTCAACCAAACAGGGAATGCTCAAGAAACAACTGGACACACCTGGAAGGACTCCAATTAGCAGATCCAACCTTCCACCAGCCAGGCCATATAGACATCCTCTTGGGAGCAGACGTATATTCGGATATCATCATGGACGGCCTGAGAAAAGGCCCAGATGGAACAACAGTAAGCCAAAACACAATATTTGGCTGGATCATCTCGGGAAACTCAAATTCAGACACCACACTGGGACAACGCAAGAACATAACCAACTTGCATGTGCACACCAGCCCCACAGACACCAGCATGTTAAACGATTATTCATCTTTAACAAAACTACTTCGGATCACAGCATATTGCCGCCGATGGCTGGAATTAATCAAACCAAAATCGCACAGATCGAAAACTACATACTTAACTGCAAGCGAAATTCAAAGGGCTTTAACACATTGGATAAGAGTCACACAGGAAATGGAATTTAAAGACGAAATCCTGATGCTGAAATCCAACCAAGCCATATCCAACAAGAGCAGACTTTTGAGGCTAACCCCATTCCTAGACCAAGAAGGAATCCTGAGAGTAGGAGGTCGTATCCAGAACGCAGACATACCATTCACGACACGCCATCCCATTATTCTACCAGAAAAGGCAATACTAACCAAGTTAATCATAGACGATACTCATAAAGCCACAATGCATGGCGGAACTCAATTAATGCTCAACACTCTCCGACAAAAGTATTGGATCATCCACGCAAGAAATGCTGTCAGATCGCACAATCATAAATGCATGCCATGCTTTCGACAACTTGCAGCAGGACGAACTCAACTCATGGGCAATCTTCCGGCGGTCCGAATCCGCCCTGCTAGACCTTTTACGCACACTGGCGTCGACTATTGTGGTCCATTCAATCTACGACTATCCAAAACACGCGGAGCCAGAACACAAAAGGGATACATCTCGCTTTTCATCTGCATGGTTACCAAAGCCATACACCTAGAAGTCGTCACGGATGCATCAACGGAAGGTTTCCTCACCACATTTCGACGGTTCACTGCAAGACGAGGATTGTGCTCAGATATCTACAGTGACTGCGGATCCAACTTCGTGGGAGCAAACAACCTGCTCACGCGATACAAAATTACAGCCAATAAGACATTGGAAGCAAAATTAGCCGAAGCTATGGAAAACCAGGGAACCAAATGGCATTTCATTCCACCAGCCTCACCCCATTTTGGAGGCCTTTGGGAAAGCGGAGTGAAATCAGTCAAATACCACCTGAAACGAACCATAGGAGAAGCATCCCTAACATATGAAGAGTTCAGCACACTCACCACGCAGATTGAAGCCGCACTAAATTCCAGGCCAATCACAGAATTATCTCAGGACCCAGAAGATACATCAGCCCTCACCCCGGGACATTTCTTGATAGGACGACCATTACTGACGCCGCCAGAACCGAGTCTCCTTGACAAAAACATCAACCATCTGCGCCGGCATCAATACATACAGCGCCTCTATCAGAACTTTTGGGATCGATGGAGCACTGAGTACCTCAGTCATCTTCAACAGCGACCCAAATGGCTCAAGAAAACACCCGACATCAAAATCAACGATCTAGTACTCGTTAAAGACGAAAGATTACCACCTTCCCAATGGCTATTAGGAAGAATACTAGATACCCATCCTGGGAATGACAAATTAATTCGAGTAGTTACATTGCGCACGCGACAAAACATCATTAAAAGACCAATTAATAAAATATGCCCACTACCATCAAATTCAGAATAAAATCAACCAAGTAATGGAGGCACTTCCGCCAAGCAACTATCACAGACCCCAATAAAAAAGCCCAGTAAAAATGAAGTGTTCTTATTTAAAAAACCTCAAGTACTTCACAATCTCACCTTAAATTTGAAGCTAAGCGCTTCAAGGCGGGGGAGAATGTCGCGTCTCCAAAGACGCGAAAATCTGAAAAAGTTAAAAACAACAACAACAACAACATGAAAATAAAAACAATCAAAATTACACCGCAAAAAAGAACTTTATTTTCGGAAAAAAACACAAAATTAGACACTTAAAATACACTAAACACTAAAAAATATGAACCTGCAAATAAAATCATTAGTAATAATAAAGTAAATCAAATAATTACCTTGAAAATTCCACCGCCGCAAAATCGCAAAACCCCGTCGGCAAATCTACAAGAAAGCAAAATTAATCAACAGAAAAAACAAGATCCACAAAATACTTACCCGCCAACACTGACGTCCAAAACTCCGCCTCCCAAAATTCCCACCATCATAAATCATCTGAAAATACATAAATGTGGATAAATTAATAATAGAAAATATATCAGCGAAAACTATGTATACTTACCCACAATAATACTTCAATTTGACAGAAGAAGAAGAGAAAGAGACGGTCAGCTGTTTGAGTGGCTCCATGAACCAAATTATATACTTCGAAATTCGAAATTCAAGGTTCCCCACCAATTTCAGGGCAAAATAAATATCGGCGCACAGTGCGCGTCAAACTCAGATCATTTTTGGTCTTTAAGTGCGCTGAAGCTTAGACTTCTAGGAAAAATTGAGCTTGAAGTTTTTCCTATCGAAACAGTGATCTCACCCAACCCAAAAGGAGATCGAGTTGAACTCTCCTTAATATATACAAGGATCTATTGACGCGACAAGTCAATATCCACGAAAACTGCGTTGAAGGTTTTCGCCCATACCCCATACGAGATCCGCTAACGAGACTGAGTTAGCATCTCGGACCCACAGAGGTCTCTAATCAAAGCATTATCATTACAGAGTAAAGGCAGAAACTGTCACCCAGAAACCCAGCGGAAGGCATCCACGACGAAAAAGCTCCACTGTGCACGTTATTTGATGCAAGGCGTACGAATTAAAGTCCCAGAGTGATTATTCATTAGAATTTTATTAAAGATTGAATTTTAGAGTCATTTTAGTAGAGATTGAATTGTTAGTCATTTTTGAATTTGAGAGTTATTGCATTAAAGATTGAATTTGGTTACAGAGTAAAGATTTATTGAAGTAAACATTAAAAATTGTCACATATTTTCGAAGTTTTGAATTAAATTTGTTAAGCTGAAACAACTACACTTTTATTTGAATCACACCCTACCGGCACCCCCTCATTTAGTCAGGATTAAATTGCTAATTCTGAACACAAGGTACGCAGTTCGAATCGAAACTGTTCAATGAAGTTGCCAAATTACTCGGCACTCATCGAATTCGGACTACCGCCTACCACCCGCAAGCAAACGGGATGGTTGAACGGTTCCACAGGCAACTAAAAGCAGCCTTAATGGCAAGGCACAACACTACTCATTGGAGTGAAGACTTGCCCTTTGTAATGTTAGGCATACGCACGGCAATTAAGACCGACTTACAATGCTCACCAGCCGAGCTCGTATACGGTCAGAATCTGAGACTTCCCAATTCGATTTCTATCCCAACGGATGAGAATCCAATTGAAGAATCAGAATTCCTCTCTCGCCTTCGTTCTCACATGCAGAACATTAAGGCAATACATCCTCGGCAGCCCGTCCAAAAGGATGTCTACGTGCCAGAAGCCCTGGAGAACGCCGACTACGTTTTCATACGAGTCGACAGAGTTCGAAAACCTTTCGAACCTCCATATGAGGGCCCATATGAAGTAATCAAACGATTACGAAAGCACTTCTTCGTCAAATTGAACAGCACAACCAAGTCAATATCCATTGACAGGCTAAAGCCAGCCTTCGGTTGTGACGGCGACAACGAAGCTAAGCCGTCTAAAGCGGTAACATTCCGTTAACGCTACGCTGGGGGGGAGTATGTAGTGACCGCGTTAAGCTTAATTACCAAACTTTACGCAATGTCACACAACAACTTCCGACACGATCAAAACGATCAGTCCGAACACTCCCTCGATCACTGAACTCCAAAGTTCAGCGACCGAGCCAATTTCCGGCATCTCCTGTTTCTCCATTTTTCTCCATTCATTCTCAAAAGGTCTTTTGAATCGTGTTCCTCAAGAGTGCAATCGGTCCGCGCACATTATAATCAAAATAATAAAGCGAAATCGCAAATAATAAAAATACAATTATAAATAAGTTCGGAGAATCATAATCGAGTGTATTTTAATAAAACCATAAAAATCAAGCGAAGTTTTTCTTTAATAAAATATAGTGGTGAAACCCGCCATAATCATAATGGGGACCCACGGGGAAGTACTACAAAACTCTCCATGTTTAACATAACTTCAAAGAAAAAAGCAGTTACAGACCACTTCTACGAATTCATCATTTTTTCTTTGAAATTACGATGCGTCAGTATTTAAATTAGAGAAATAAGTTGTACATACCTGCCTCAGACATATCTATGTTCAATAACTTTGAGATATTTCGAGTAAACTTAAAAAAGCTCTTTTAAATGTTTGGGTCGCAATTAAACGCCAAGAACAGATAAGTGCACGGTGAACGCCGATCAACTTCTGAACGAGACCGTTGCAAACGAGTAGTGGGGGGGAACAAAATAGACTCGGTTTTTCATCTACCCTTTAATAATGTTTCTTAGAAAATTATACATTTTCAGATACAAGCTATTTCTCGAAATCGACTTTTGTCCGGATTTCGAAACCAAATACTCCTATGTGCGTCGCTTGAATGTAATTTTCACGAATGTTTTCTTGTTGGTAATGTTTGATATTATTTTTAATTAGTACAGCTGATCCACCCCTAGCTCTTCCACTTGGATGGGTTGTCCAATAGGAATCGAATCCATTTATTTTGATATAACTTTTGTCAGAGAAGTGCGTTTCAGCAATATCTATGTTGTTTGTATGGAGAAATATTTCCAGTTCCTGGGCTCTTTGGTTGAGCCCATTTGCGTTCCATGTAACTATACGTAGGAACGAGTTAGTCATTTTTATTTTTTCTGTCATTTTTTGCTTGGCGGTTTGAAATTGATTTCCAAATTATCCACTCTTTCTGCTAACTGACTAAGTGTCTGTTGAATCTGACTGAGCATTTTAATGATAACATTGTTATTAGGCTCGTTATTAATTCTGATGTGTTTGTTGCCTTGGTTTGGTTTATCATCAGATATTTTGCTGACTTGTGCATAAGATAACCCAACTGTAGAAGGTGTGGTTGTTGTTTGTGGCTCAGGTAATTTTTTTATTCGATGTACAACATTTGTTTTATCCTTGTGTTGACTTTTAATTTTATTCTGATATACTGGATATCCTTTATAATTTGCAGTATGCCCTTTTTGATAACAAAGAGCGCATGTTGGTGCGCTGCCTGGCTCTTTTTTGCATTGTTTCGTGTGATGGTTTTCGGCACACCTTACGCATTTGCTTTGACGTCGGCAGAAGCTCTTGGTATGTCCGAGTTGTTGACAGTTCGTGCATTGTGGGATGCCCCTTGACTGGTTCAATTTTAATATTGTACACTTCTTTGTTGTTGTCTTTTTGTTTTAAATCGCCGTAAAACAGAGGAAAGGTGATTGGTGACTGATTGTTGATGGCAAGCCTCTAATGACAAATCTATACAATTTATCACTCTTCAGCTGAAAGGTGTGATATTCGATATTTTCTAGTTGATGACTGGGTTCTTTTTTTAATTCTTCCAGTAATTTTTTGAGATTTCTGTAGTCATTTTCGTTTTGTACGGTAATTTTAATATCACTGTTTGAAAGAGCTTCGAATTTGGTTGATTCTTTTGTAATTTTAAGTACCCTTTGTCGAAAGAGTTCAAAATTGTTGATGTTGCTCACATTTATTGGTGGAGGCAATGATATTTTGTGGTTTTTCTGTTCAGTGTTGATGTTCTCACTTTGATTATTACTTTTTGGTGGCGTTTTTGTTGTTGTGCGCCTGCGTTTCTTGTTATTATTATCTAGATTGAGAAATTCCTTTTCCAAATCTTCCTCATCTGTGCAATATTCCTCTTGACTCAGATTATTGTTATTCTGGTGAGAAACTGGAAATTGTCGTAACAACCAATTACAATTATTTGATTGTTCATGTTGGCTGGAAGTAGGCTGACTTTGGGTGGAAGGCAGATTATTAAGTCGTGCCTCGAGTTCAGTTATTTTTTTATTCAAATCATTTATGATTTGTTGCTGACTACTGCATGTGTTAACGAGGTCATCGTATGTTGCCATAGTGGTGAATATTGTTAATAAAAAACATTATTACACAATCACACACATTACATACAATTCACCTTACACTGCACTTTAGTATTTTTGTGAAGTGTTTTTCTTTTCTTTTTATACTGCTCGATATACGCACGCGGCGGTAAACACGTCTATACACTTCAAAATCGTGCAAATGACTGAGTTGTTGAAATGTAGTGCAAAATGTTCTTTGCTGTTTGATGTTTTTTTGCGTTTGGGTTGGTGACGCTTTTATATTTAGCCAGAATTTTGCTGTAGTCACTGCTAAATTTAATTGTTGAGATTCCTAGCGTTGAAGCTTGCAGTACTTTTCCAGATGTTGTTAATTGTGTGGTAGAATCAATTAGCTGTTTCTTCTTCAAATCAATTAGCAGGCCATAATGAACAAGAAAATCTGCTCCAATTATAGGCGATTCCACTTCAGCTACCACAAAGTCCCACTTGAAAGCTCGTCTTAGATTATAATCCAGTTCTAAATTGTGCTTACTGTTATATATTAAAAACTCACTTTTATATTTATTTTTTGAGCGGTAATGTATTTATTATTTAACAACAGGAATGTTATCCTTAAGCTTCAACTATGCTACACATTTTTTAATTATAATTTTATTTGCATTTGTTATATATTAATAAAACTCAAGACTTCAAAATGTTAAATATTGAAACTCACTTTTATATTTATTTTTCGAGAGGTAATGTATTTATTATTTAATAACAGGAATGTTATCCTTATGCTTCAACTATGCTACACATTTTTTAATTATAATTTTATTTGCATTTGTTATATATTAATAAAACTCAAGACTTTACTTTGACCGAAAATCGCCCGCCGTCGGTTATATTTAAAACAATACCCTTTTTAAAAAATTGGCTACGCGCCCGTCGCCGAACGTGGTTGGAATCATACTTTATTAATAAAACCAAGTAAATACGCGAAACATTAAACAAAAACCGCCCGCCGTCGGATAAGGTCAGAACAATACTTTTTAATAAAACTAAGTAATTACGCGAACTATTGGGCAAGAACCGTCCGCCGCCCGTTACGGTTAGATCAACACTTAATTGACTTATGTATTAATTTGTATCGCTGCCGTGGTTCCGAAAAACGGAAAAACTATTCCCACGCCGCAAGGAAAAAGCTGCCGATCTCAGCAAAAACAGATTTTCTTACCGCCCGAATGTACAGCAAGCAGACTAGAGTCGAGCAGAAACCTGACACCTGAGTCCGATAAGGATAATTTGTATGTAGATCCACGGTGTTTATCACCGTGGATTTCTAAGAAATTATTGCAACGGGCAAATGTGCAATATTGCATTTGAATTTCCCGTGTGATAATTTTTTATGAAAGTTAAAAATTTCAAATAAATATGATCGGGTAATTTTTTATAAATGTTAGGGATTTATGAATTTAGATGAATTAAATATGACCGGGTAGGAATTTATACTTTCGAACAGTAATGATTATTAAATTTTAGAATCGATTTTTTAGGCGGGTTTTTGTTTATAACAACTCCTTGGGGGGCTCAATAAGAGCAATGCTGCGACGCAAAGCAAGGGGGTATTGCTCGTATTTAAAAATTTGCGGGTTGTGTTTTTGGCGGTTTTAGGGCTTTATGTACAACGTTTCTACATACTTACACTAGTCTTTCATAATTGTTTTTTTTTTTAATTCTAACAGCCTTTAGGGGCGTTTTCATATGTTATTATATTATATGACTCTCTAGGCTTACATCTCTAAGGGCCGGGCGCACTTTGTCATTTATTATTTTCTACAATATTTCTTATCTTATTTATTTAATATTTTCTTCTACAATTCTTTCTATTTTTTACAATTCTTATTATTTAATAATTTTTACTTTTCTAATTTTACAAGTTCTAATATTTGGGAAGAACGTTTTATACATTACATACACTTCTATGAGCTTTCGCCCATTTTAGGATAGTTCTTTGTTTGTTATTTATTTAAGGCCTTTCGCCCAGTAATTCTTTTGATTTTGATTTGTGTATTAATCACTACTCTTGACTTTTCCACACTTCTTATTATCTTAAGCACCAAAGAACTAGTTCTAACTAGATGGCGCGAACACTTCAAAGAACTGCTAGCTGGAGATGAGGAGCAACCGCCAACAGAAAACGTGGAAGTAGCAGAAGAACTAGCGGGAGATATGCCTACATCAGAAGATGTACAAGACGCAGTGAAAAAACTGAAAAACAACAAATCTCCGGGTAAAGATAACATTGTAGCAGAGCTATTAAAAAAAGGAGGTGGAAACGTAATATTAAGCCTGCATGAAATCATAACACTAATATGGACCCAGAAACAAATACCATCGGAATGGAGCGAGGGCATTGTGTGCCCTATACATAAAAAAGGAGATCAGCTAAACTGCCGTAACTATAGAGGCATCACTCTACTGAACGTAGCATATAAAGTATTTTCAAATATTTTATACGTTAAACTGCAGCCTTACGCAGAAGAAGCTCTGGGAAACTATCAAAGCGGGTTCCGTCCCGGAAGATCTACCACAGACCATATTTTCACACTTAGGCAGGTCCTAGAAAAGGCGAATGAATTTAACATAAACATACATTCGCTATTCATAGACTTCAGAAACGCCTATGATAAAATAAAACGTGAAGAATTATACAAAGCTATGGAGTACCTAAGATTCCCCAAACACCTCGTAAATTTGACCAAAATCACAATGAAAGAGGTATTATGCAGAATAAGAATTGAAGGAGAGCTATCAGAACCATTCAACGCCACAGTAGGACTAAGACAAGGAGATGCCCTATCGTGCTTACTATTTAACGTAGCTATGGAAAAAGTGATAAGAGACGCAGGAATTAACACCGCGGGCAGTATTTTCAACAAGTCGGTACAAATATTGGCGTACGCTGACGACATCGTAATACTAGCCAGATCCCCCGTAGCAATGAAAGAAGCCTTCATATCGCTAGAAAGAGCAGCAAAGAAACTCGGACTAGCAATTAATGAAGAGAAAACGAAATATATGTGCATCTCCAAAAGAAGTAATGATCGCCAGAATATGACAATTGATACATACAACATCGAAGCAGTAAAAGAATTTATATATCTAGGGACGCTAATTTCAAAAGACAACGACACGACATTAGAAGTTAAAAGGAGATTAGCGCTGGGAAACAGATGCTACTTTGGGCTACGTAAACATTTCTTATCAAGGAACATATCAAGAAGCACTAAAGTAAAACTGTACAGAACTCTTATAAGGCCAATACTACTGTATGGATCCGAAACCTGGACATTAAGAAGTAACGAAGAACACCTCCTAGGGTGCTTCGAAAGAAAAATCCTGCGCACTATATATGGAGGAATCAACGAAAACGGTGTTTGGAGGAGAAGATACAATCACGAATTGTATCAGTTGTATAAAGATCCAAACATCATAAAAACTATAAAAATTAACAGAATCCGATGGGCAGGACATGTTGAACGTAGCAGTGACGACAGCATAACAAAAATTATTATGAACAAGAGACCAGACGGACACAGAGGTACGGGACGTCCAAAAAAGAGGTATTTAGACAGCGTAGAAGAAGATCTACGAACCCTAGGTATAAGAAATTGGAGACTTCAAGCCAGGGACCGACAGTTCTGGAGGAGGATGTTGCAGGAAGCCAAGGCCAATAACAGGCTGTGGAGCTATTTATGATGATGATGATTAATTTTACTTCCTTCCACAATGTTTTCTAATTTCTAATGTTTTACCTTCTACATTATTATTATTTAATACACTGCGTTACACGATTTTGGTACCCTCTTAACTGCTAGCTGGAATAAATAGGTAATGAGTCATAGATTAAATGTTCCAAACATATGTGGTATCCATCACGTCTAGTTTTCGAGGTAGGTGGTCTAGTTACGAAGTACGGATTTTATTAGATTTCTTTTAAATAGTTCATTTGTTAGGGGTTTTGACCTCTAACTAAATGTTAACTCACGAAATTTTTTTTAAAAAAATAGTTTTTAGTGAGTAAAATATGTTAAAAAAAAGTTTCGTAAAATTGGTTGTACGCTACCCCTAAAATAACCCCCTAAAAACAGAAAATTCTGTTTTTGGCTAATATCTCCTAAACAGCAGGTCCTACCACAAAATATTATTTACAAAGTTTGTAGATCATGCGATTATCTACAAAAAATAATAACAAAACTTTAATGGTGACACCGTAAATTGATTTCACTTTTTTGTGTATCAAGTTATTTTGAAAGGCACATACGTCACATATTTAACATGGTAATATCGACGATTTCTACATATTATCTCCTACGAAAATGATTCATATGATTTGCTTTTAGACAAAAGTTGCTAATAAACAAAAGGTAGTGGAGTCGGAGAGTCCAGAGAGAGTAATTGGGTTCGTCTTTTAGGTAATTGTGCATTCTTTTATATGATATTAAGAACAGAATCTTGAGTGACTCCGTTTACACGATATTTATGTTCAAAATATGACCAAAATGCTAAAATATTGGAATTTTTCTAAAAAAAAACGAAAAATATTGCAATTTTGATCACAGTTTTTAATTGCATATCTTTTAAACGGAGTCACTCAAGCTTCTGTTGCTCTACGATACTTAGTCTAGGAGTTATTCAAGTTGAAGTAAATATTAAAAAAATAATTTTTTTTGTTTTCGTAAACACCCTGTATCTTAGTGGATAGTGGGGATAGCCCCCTCTCTAGAACAATTTTTTTCTCCAAAACTAACCAGGAATCACCCCTGAAAATATTAGCAACGTGGTCCAACAGAGGATATAGCGAACATCTGATTACCTATACAAGTTGCGAATTAGGGGGACATGAGTATCTCAAATCTTTAAAACGGCGATATCTCATGAACGGTCATTCGTACGGGAAAATGCATAATACCATTTTTTGTAGATAATCGCATGATCTACAAACTTTGTTAATAATATTTTGTGGTAGGACCTGCCGTTTAGGAGATATTAGCCAAAAACAGAATTTTCTGTTTTTAGGGGGTTATTTTAGGGGTAGCGTACAACCAATTTTACGAAACTTTTTTTTAACATATTTTACTCACTAAAAACTATTTTTTTAAAAAAAATTTCGTGAGTTAACATTTAGTTAGAGGTCAAAACATTCTAGGCCCTGAAGGCCGATGAGTACGTAGTTCATTAGTCTTTGGAACGTAGCCGGGGCTCCTTTTAGCCCGAACGGCATACCTTTGAACTCGTAGTGCCCGTAATTGGTACTGAAGGCGGTTTTATCTTGATCCCTGGGATCGACCAGAACTTGGTGGTAGCCGCTGGCTAGATCAAGAGTGGTGAAGTAACGTGAGTGTCCTAGCTGGTCTAAGATCTCTTCTATGCGTAGCAATGGGAAGGCGTCGCCAATTGTGTTCCGGGATGATCAACCCTTCAACAAAAGGATAAAGTACAATTAAAATCAGAGGAAAAAAATACCACTTCAACGACAGCATCCCCTCGCTTGTCACGCAACATAAAATCGTCATATCCAATCCATCCATCAATCCATCGATGTAACACCAACACGACTCCTTAGTAATATTATTTCCACGATTGCGAACTCGTCACAAAATAATTAATGACACCACAAAATCACCAAAAACACAAGAACATCAAAATCAACAAAACCACAAGAACTTGAAAACAAAACGATACTGTCAAAATCTGCCAGGATGACAACATTGAAAATTGAAAGGCACCGTCAGGCGAGAATCGACGAAATTCACCACGAAGGGGAATATTCGCAATGATAGATGTGGGTCAACGACCGAATTCCAAAAACCACCTACAATGGGAAGGCGATAGGTCGATGACCTCAGCAGGAGCGGGAAAGTCTTTCACCCCAACCGCTAAGGAGAGCTAATATAAGGGAGAAGAAGAAACGGGACACTCTTTTTCTTTGATCGAGTCACAGTGGAACTCCACGGAAGCCCAAGAAACCAAAATCTGCAACGACGAGGAATTCGGAAAAGGCGATAAAAAATCATAAATAGGTATATTATTAGTAATAAAGAACAAATATTTTTTGGACATTACATTATAATAAACATTGAACTCAATCTGTATTTTAAATAAAAATTAAAGAGTCGAATTTAGTGAAAAATTATGAACCATTGTGATCGTAAGTTTTGAAATTATGAAAAGTGAAATTGTTGACAGAATAAATGGTAAATTTATGTGGAGATTGTGAGTTTCTATTCTCGAGTGAGTTATTGACTTAAAAAATACACCTGGCCCGGAGTCGTTAATGAATTTGATATATACGGAACATTGCTAGATCTATTCAAGTATCAATCCAAGCCTCGTTGATCCGTGAACCTGGCTGGCGGGTAGGAAAGATTACAGGCTGCTGATCAGGTGAACCGAATTCGAATCCCGTCGGTTAAGTGTCTCTCTTCTCTTTTTTTGGTTTTTCTGCGATCACTATTTTTTTTGGAAAAATTACTTTCTTTCCAGATCCTTTAGCGTGCAGAGGTTCAACCAAGCTGCTATCGAAACATGGTCCTTCGAGCCGGATGGTTAAGAAAGTGAAATACAGGAAGTGAAATCAAACTTAAATTTGAACTCAGTGAAATCCGCGAACGCGTAAAATAGAAACTTGAAATCTCAAAACGAAATCGAATAGTGACAATAACAATAGTGAAATCATAAAAGAGAGTGACACGAGAGACGTCGGAAAACCCGTGAAAATCAACATCCTCACTGTCCGGAAATCTAAAACTTGTGCGACTTCTAACGGTCCGGAAAAACAAAAATTGTGTAACTCCTAACGGTCCGGAAAAACAAAACTTGTGCGACTTCTAACGGTCCGGCAAATCAAAAATTGTGTGACTCCTAACGGTCCGGAAAAACAAAACTTGTGCGACTTCTAACGGTCCGGCAAATCAAAAATTGTGTGACTCCTAACGGTCCGGAAAAACAAAATTTGTGTGACTCCTAACGGTCCGGAAATCTAAAACTTGTGCGACTTCTAACGGTCCGGCAAATCAAAAATTGTGTGACTCCTAACGGTCCGGAAACGCTATAACCTTGTTCGATCCATCTCAACGGTCCGGAAATAACAGTGAACGGCTAGGTGCTAACGATCCGATATAATTGTTACAAAGGTGCGAATTCATGCAGTAATATCAGTGAATAATAATCAAAAGGTGTGAAGTCGGAAGGCCATATCAACCCAGCAGGCATCAGCCCCAACCAAGAAGAAATCCATATGAAACAGATAACACAAGCAGAAGGAAACAATTAAGAACAGTGAGTACACAACTTCACAAAGCCAAAGTTCCAAAAATAAACAAATATTAATAAAAAATTATTATAATTTAGTGTTGCATTTTATTCCTTTGTTACATTCAACATTATCAAATTATTATTGAAACCAAATACATTATTATTAAAATCAAATACATTATTCTTAAAATCAAATACATACATTAAAATTAAATACTATATCAGTGATCGTTGACCCTACAAGTATTATAAAAAAAACAAAAGAAATATAAAATTGCAAATATGGATACTTTAGTGCAACAACAAGAGGCGCAATATGAACTGATGCAAAGGTGCATAAAAAACACAAAAAAGGAACCGAAGGAACGCAGAACTAAAGCAAACTATGAGCGGCGGCTCAAACAGTTTGATGATCTATGGGCGGATTTCCAAAACCGACATAAGGAGATGTTTATGCTGAAATATGCCGATAAGACGGGGACCGTCGTCAAGCATACATATTTCGCGACTGATGTCTACGACCAAGTGGAGGATTTCTTCATGAATAATGTAGCCGTATTGGAGGGTTACATACAGCAGCTGACACCAACGCCTTCACCAAACTCACCAAACGAATCTCGGGCAAGCGGAGCTGACGCCAGTCGTGAAAACGGTTTCAATATGTCCATAAAATTACCTAAGTTGGCAATTGAGAAATTTCGAGGTGACTACAAGCAGTGGACTACTTTCCATGATTTATTTAACACCATGATCCACGAGAATAGAGGATACGCCCCAGTACAGAAACTCCAATATTTAAAGCTTCTGCTGGAAGGGGATCCAGAGAATCTCATCAGACACCTGCAGATCACCGAGGAAAACTATACGACTGCCTGGGAATTACTGAAAGATAGGTACGACAACAAGCGTGTCCTAGTAAACTCGCAGCTAGAAACACTCTTCAACCAGCCGGCGCTGTCTTCAGAAACGGCACATGGAGTCCGACAATTGTTGGACACTACTACGGAGTGCATACTTGCTCTCAGGAATTTAAAGGTGGATGTTTCATCATGGGATCCACTAGTAATATATCTAGTAGTGAAACGACTACCAACAACAACCCATCAGTTGTGGGAACAAACCGCGGTGAAAAGTAAGGAATTACCGACTTGGAAATCGCTGCAAGAATTCCTGAACGATAGGTTCAGAACATTGGAAGCCACGTCTTCGAAAGCCCTGCCAAGCTACAATAGGGTGAATGTAAAGGGAAATCAGGCAAGGATATATGCTAAGACACTTCACACTACAACACAAGTGTTATGTGCAGCATGTGCCCAATCACATAACATAAGGCAATGTCACGAGTTTCCAAAATACGACGCACAACGAAAAATGGCGGTAGTAAAGAAGAATGGCTTGTGCATCAACTGCCTAGGATCTGGACATATTTCTAGCAACTGTCCCAGCAATAGGAAATGCAGGAGCTGCAATCGACGACACCATTCATTGCTACATGGGACTCCACAGCTTGGGAACAATCAACAAACGATTCCAAGGAAAGGATCAAGTGGAAACTTGAACAAGAACCATCCTCAGACACAGACTGCTACCACCACGACAACAGCCGGAGTAGATAACTTAGACAACAATACGACCACCTTAAATTCTCTAATGGTAAACAACGCCGAGATCAGTCAGGTCTTGTTAGCCACTGCCTTGGTTAGGATCGTGGCTCCAGGAGGAAGGGAACAAATAGCTCGCGCAGTCATCGATCAGGGCTCACAAGCGTCATTTATCTCGGAATCAATGAAGCAAGATCTACAACTAAAAGAAGAAACTATAGATGCAATTGTAACCGGCGTAGGAATGGAAAAGCTGGCCCCTCCGAAATCCAGAACGAAGTTCATCATTAAGTCAATCAGAGGTAATAATTTCAGCACGGAGGTGACGGGGTTGGTATTGCCAAGGCTAACCGAGGTCACACCAACACCTATGCCAAACCGCAAGAATTGGAAATATTTAGAACGACTACAGCTAGCAGATCCGAAATACTATCAACCAGGTAAAATTGATCTACTATTGGGGGCAGATGTGCGTGGAAAAATAGTGAGGAGCGGAGTAATAAGTGGTGAGCATGGAGGACCAGTGGCACAAAAAACCGCATTAGGATGGATCTTATCAGGAGAAATCACGCATTCATCACGAAATCACATCCAATTACAATCATTTCACATACGTTCGGAGTTCGATGAGCAGTTAAAGCGCTTTTGGGAATTGGAGGAGATACTGGAGAGAGATCCATACACGAACGAGGAGAAGGAGTGTGAGGCACGATTCGTACGAACTACCACGCGTTTAGCAGAAGGACGATATCAGGTGGAATTACCACTCCGGACGCCAGATGAACAGCTACGTTTAGGCAAGTCAAGGAGCATCGCAGTATCAAGACTGATGCAGATGGAAAGAAGATTCAGTAGGAACCCGAAGCTGCAAGAAGATTACTCCAAATGTCTGAATGAATATTTAGAAATGGGACATATGGCCAAAGTCACTTCATACGAAGACAGTCATCGCCAAAGGATAAATGGGAAGGAGTCTTATACATGCAGTTATTTACCACATCATGGTGTGGTAAAGGAAACCAGTACAACAACAAAGCTCCGAGTAGTACTTGATGCTTCAAGACCCACGGACAGTGGAGTGTCACTAAATGACATGATGCTAAAAGGGCCTGTAGTACAGGAGGAACTAACCACTTTGCTGATCCGGTGGCGAAAGCATTTTATTGCATTCACTGCGGACTTGGAGAAAATGTACCGCCAGATCCGAGTAAGCAACCCAGATTCAGAATATCAGAGGATTGTTTGGCGCAATTCTCCTAATGAACCCATTGAGGACTACAAACTGTTAACAGTGACATTTGGTACGAAAAGTGCACCGTACTTGGCGACACGGGTATTACGACAATTAGCTGCCGACGAAAGAGAAAGGTACCCAAAGGCTTCCGACATTGTGAGGTCCGACTTCTACGTGGATGATCTCCTGTCCGGGTCGCAGACAATCAAGGACGCGTTATTAATTCAGCAGCAACTGATAAAGATGATGCAGAAAGGTGGCTTTTCTCTCCGCAAATGGTCGTCTAACTGCAAGGAAATATTAAAAACATTACCACCAGAATACTGTGAAAATAACTTATCTTTAGAAATCTCCCACGATGATAGCATCCGAACATTGGGCATTTGCTGGAAACCTGGAACCGACACGCTGGCATATACCTATACACAGAGTCCAGATCCGCCAAAATGGACGAAGCGGTCCGTACTCTCCGAAACTTCGAAACTTTTCGACCCTCTCGGCCTGCTAGCACCGATAATTATACAGGCCAAACTCCTAATTCAAAGTCTCTGGCTAAAAAGACTTGATTGGGATGAGGAAATCCCACAAGATATTATGACGGATTGGCTAAAATATTTATTAGATGTTAGCAACATTAAGATACACAGATGGACACAGTACATGAACACGAATCAAAAAACCGAACTGCATGGTTTTGCGGATGCCTCCATTAAAGCGTATGCAGCCGCAGTTTATTTGTGCGTAGATGATGGAATAGGCAATCGGCATTCAACTTTGATAGCAGCTAAAACTAAGGTTGCTCCCTTGAAGACGATAACGTTACCTCGGTTGGAGCTATGTGCGGCAGCACTCCTAGCAAAATTGGTGAGATATGTAAAGGCAGTCTTAAAGTTAGAAACACCACATACAACTTACACCTGGACGGATTCTGAAATCATTCTCGCTTGGTTACAGGGACATCCTCATAAATGGAAAACTTTCATAGCCAACAGAGTATCTTACATACATGAAGTTTTAGGAGAGAATGTCTGGAAACATGTGCCATCCAAACAAAACCCGGCCGACTGTGCATCCCGAGGATTGTCTGCAAAGGAATTACTTAAGCACGAGCTCTGGTGGAATGGACCCGACTGGTTGCGGCAACCACAAGATCACTGGCCAAAGGTAAAACATGTGACGTGCACAGACCTCGAACAAAGGAAAATCACCAATCTCCAACTCAGCATCAATAGCGATAATCTGGACATCAGGCACTCATCGCTCACGAAACTCATTCGGGTGACAGCATATGTGAAGAGATTCGTTTTCAACGCACAGAGACCCAGCTCGCAGCGAAGGACAGCGTATTTGAAGACTGGCGAGCTAACTGATGCATTACAACACTGGATTAAACAGAATCAAGAAAGGGAATTTGGTAACGAAATTAAGGCCATTCCCAAAAAAGAGGCACTACCTCGCCAGAGCCGGTTACTAAAATTATCCCCATTCATTGACGACAAGGGCATCCTCCGGGTCGGAGGGAGATTGCAACACTCAGACCTAGCATTCTCCGAAAAGTTTCCAATAATACTTCCGGACAAATGCCACCTCACCATACTCATCATAGACAAGGCACACAGAGACACCATGCACGGGGGCACACAACTGACGATGCAAGTGCTTTCACAGGATTATTGGATATTGAATGCAAGGAACACAATTCGGCATCACATTCATAAGTGTTTGACCTGTTTCAAGCAAAAGGCCGTCACCCAAAAGCAGCTTATGGGCAACCTCCCTGCCTCAAGAACACAGATCGCACGTCCATTCACCAATACTGGAGTTGACTACTGTGGTCCATTCGACCTTAAAACCCACAAAGGAAGGAACCCTAAAAAATACAAGGCCTATATCGCACTTTTCGTCTGCATGGCAACCAAGGCCTTGCATTTAGAGTTGGTGACAGACTTGAGCGCGGAAGGATTCATCGCCGCATTTAAAAGATTCACGGCTAGAAGAGGATTGTGTGTTAATCTATTTTGTGATTGTGGCACGAATTTCGTAGGAGGCAATCGACTTCTCAGACAGCAACAAAAGGAGTTAGCAAACCAACTAAATGGTCAAATCGGAGCCATTCTGGAAAATAATGGAGTCAACTTTAAATTCATACCACCGTCATCACCCCACTTTGGCGGATTGTGGGAAGCGGGTGTGAAATCCACAAAATACCATGTCAAACGGGTGATTGGAAATGTGACGCTTACATATGAAGAATTCACTACGGTCTTGACACAAATAGAAGCCTGCCTGAATTCAAGACCACTTACGGAAATTAGTTCTGATGCTCAAAACCTCACACCCCTTACACCTGCACACTTCCTAATTGGGGGACCTCTACAAGCGATTCCAGAACCCTCAATCCTGGACATTCAAGTAAACCGTATAAATCGATGGCAATTAATGCAAAGAATCGTGCAACACTTCTGGAAGAGGTGGAAAACAGAATACCTCAGTCGTCTACAGCAAAGACCGAAATGGTTAACAACACAACCAAATTTGAAAATAGGAGAATTGGTATTAGTCAAAGAAGATAATCTTCCACCATGTCAGTGGGCATTGGGGCGACTCGTAGAAGTATACCCAGGTACAGATGGCCTGGTACGAGTAGCTACACTAAAGATAAGGGACAAAATTTTAAAACGTCCAATCGCGAAATTGTGCAAACTACCTTTCCAAACAAATACAGATATAAACCTAGATAAAAACATTCAAAATAAATTATAAACAAAACAATGAACTAATCTAAACAACCATCATCCAAATTTACCTGAGAATAAATTAAATCCTGATGATTCTCATAACGTTCCCATCTCTTTTCCGAACAGCGAGTCGGGGCGCTATAACCCCTCCATCAACTTCCCTTATTATTTATTTGCAGATCCTTTATTGAATGAAGCAGCAACTACCGCACTTAATATTGGCATCACTTGCAGCAATGCCAAGGGGGGGAGTATGTTCCGGGATGATCAACCCTTCAACAAAAGGATAAAGGACAATTAAAATCAGAGGAAAAAAATACCACTTCAGCGACAGCATCCCCTCGCTTGTCACGCAACATAAAATCGTCATATCCAATCCATCCATCAATCCATCGATGTAACACCAACACGACTCCTTAGTAATATTATTTCCACGATTGCGAACTCGTCACAAAATAATTAATGACACCACAAAATCACCAAAAACACAAGAACATCAAAATCAACAAAACCACAAGAACTTGACAACAAAACGATACTGTCAAAATCTGCCAGGATGACAACATTGAAAATTGAAAGGCACCGTCAGGCGAGAATCGACGAAATTCACCACGAAGGGGAATATTCGCAATGATAGATGTGGGTCAACGACCGAATTCCAAAAACCACCTACAATGGGAAGGCGATAGGTCGATGACCTCAGCAGGAGCGGGAAAGTCTTTCACCCCAACCGCTAAGGAGAGCTAATATAAGGGAGAAGAAGAAACGGGACACTCTTTTTCTTTGATCGAGTCACAGTGGAACTCCACGGAAGCCCAAGAAACCAAAATCTGCAACGACGAGGAATTCGGAAAAGGCGATAAAAAATCATAAATAGGTATATTATTAGTAATAAAGAACAAATATTTTTTGGACATTACATTATAATAAACATTGTACTCAATCTGTATTTTAAATAAAAATTAAAGAGTCGAATTTAGTGAAAAATTATGAACCATTGTGATCGTAAGTTTTGAAATTATGAAAAGTGAAATTGTTGACAGAATAAATGGTAAATTTATGTGGAGATTGTGAGTTTCTATTCTCGAGTGAGTTATTGACTTAAAAAATACACCTGGCCCGGAGTCGTTAATGAATTTGATATATACGGAACATTGCTAGATCTATTCAAGTATCAATCCAAGCCTCGTTGATCCGTGAACCTGGCTGGCGGGTAGGAAAGATTACAGGCTGCTGATCAGGTGAACCCAGTTCGAATCCCGTCGGTTAAGTGTCTCTCTTCTCTTTTTTTGGTTTTTCTGCGATCACTATTTTTTTTGGAAAAATTACTTTCTTTCCAGATCCTTTAGCGTGCAGAGGTTCAACCAAGCTGCTATCGAAACAAATTGTTTTTTCGTTAAGTTTAGGAAAATCGACGACGACACGCCACTTTTTCTCACCGTCTGCACCTGCCTCCTTGGGAACTAATAGGAGAGGGGAGTTCCACGGGCTTTTACTAGGCTGTACTATATCGTTTTCCAGCATTTCTTGTAATTGATCATTTATTATCTGCCTCTGACTTTCTGTCAGTCGGTACATTTTCTGGTTTATGGGTGCCTGATCCCGTATTAAAAGTATTTCGTGTTGGATGGCGGTTGTATGAGTGAGGAGATCGCCCTTTAGATGGAAAATATCGTGGTATTCGTAGCAGAGGTCGGTAATCGACCGTCTTTCTTCCGCGCTTAGGTTTTCGTCCAGATTCAACTCCTTTTTGATCTATTCTAAGTGGGCTTCGAGGTCTTGTGAGACCGGGTATTCGGGGTTTGGAGATGAATACCGAATATGTTTAATTCTTTTGCTCTTTGGGGTTTGCGTACCTAATCGCTTGCTTTTGAGGAGTTTAGAGGCAGGGGTGTATGGTGCCTTTGTTTGGGAAGTTGTTCCCTTTTTCTTTCTGATGGAGGAGGGTGATGGAGTTTGTTGGCCAACGTTGGGGCTCTGGTACTTACAAGCACCATTAGTTTGGATTGAGCCTTGGGGGCTATTTTGGTCGGCGCACTTAGTGTTGCATGCGGACCATATCGTTATTAGATGATTGATTAGGAATAGAGCGACTGTGTTTAAGAAAGTACGAATGACATTTAGACTGGGGATCTCAGAGGCATATGTTTCAGGGGCCATGGGGGCCGAATCTATGGTGGATTGTTTTACTACGGTTGGCCGTGGTATCGCTTAAAGTGGTACTATTACATATTTACTGGTTGGGACCAGTGTTAGGTGAGGTGCGGATATGGACACTGGAATGTGGGTACTGTTGAGAATGCTTACCGGAACTGTGTCCTTTCCCTTGGGTAAAAGGCTATTTGAGAGAAATACTCCGGGGTTTAGTTCCTGAGACAGACAGACCATTTCTTCCTTTAGGTTTAGCGGCACTGCGATTATTTGTTGGGTACGGGCCGGCACTCGTGCTTCCAGTCCCAATTCTATCTTAGTCCGTATAGGTTCCCTTTGACTTTTGATTTTGTCAGTCGACCTTTGGGTTTTGCAGTCAGCCCCCGGGTTAGGGGCCTTGGAGACAGTATGGGACTTTGCCTTTACGGCTGATATCTAAGGGTAAGGTAGCTAGTGGAAGTTTGACTCGGGGCGACTGAGGTGTACCCTTGGGAGTGAGTGGACTTATTGTTGTCGGGCCAGGGAATTTTGGCTCGACGGCACGGCGTTTCCCTGCTGCTTTTCTTCCCACATTCTCTTCTGAGCGCACTCGCTCACTACGTGGCTTCGGCGCCCACAAAAGTCGGACTTTCGGCTTACCTGGTACACTCGTGGGGTTCTATTACTAGGTGCGTTTGGATTGGGTTGGCCCGATCAGGGGTGAGGACTCCTTCTATTGTCATCAGCCCTACCGTGGGAGTTCATATAATTATTCGGCGGGTAATTTTGAGGTGGCCGGTTGTTGTAATTATTATAGGGGTTTTGTAAGGGGGGCCCGTTCCTGACCATAGCTTGATTACGTTCATACTTAAGTCGGCGACACTCTCTGACGTCGTGCCCATAATTTTGGCAGTGTGAACATAATGGGATGTTTTTACGCTTCATGCATTCGCAGTATGTGTGTCCCCGGCGTCGGCAGAAGGTGTAAGTTATGTTTGCGAGTGTTTGGGACTGTGTAGATCTGTTGGAAAAGGAACTAGGCTGAGGTACTCTTTCTTGTGTGAGTGGTAGTGTTTGGTTAACGAAGTGTTGAGTTGGTTGTGGGGCGGGCGTTGTTGACTGGTAGATGGGGTATTGTTGTGGTGTTAAGGGCGGTGTTGACTGGTATATGGAGTATTGTTGTGTTGTTAAGGGCGGTGGTTGCAACGGAGTGTTGGCAGATGGGGCTGAGTTATGGGGTACCTGCGGTGTCGTGGGTGTGATCCCATGCGTGGGTGCCCAGCTTGTATTACTTTGGAAAGGAATATTTTGTGCGAGGGGATCCCAGAGGGCGGATTGCTGGTTACGGGATGACTCATAGCGTACGTCGCGGGAGTTGTGTTAGGCTTCAGGTGCAAGACTGTTAGTTGCAGGCGTTCCATATCTAATGCCTTTTGAATTAATGTGTCCAGGGTTTGTTCTTCTAAGGTAAGAAGGTATTGGCAGAGGTAGGGGTTATTGACCCCGCTTTTAAGAGCATCTTTTGCGAAGTCATTAAGCTGCGCCTGTACTGTTTGGGCACTTGCGGCACCGTACTTGGTGGTGGCCGCCTCTTTGCAAGATTGTAACATCTGCTTAATTCGAGCCGTGAAGGCTATTAGGGTCTCTAAAGGATATTGCGCAGAGTGATTAGTTTGTTTACCAGTTCCTGGTAGGTTTCTCTGGGCAGGTATGTTTGATTAAGTAATTTTTCAGCCTCTTCGAATGTGGCCGGTTGAGTGGAGGCTATTAATTGGTAGGCTGCGCCCCGTAGCCTCGTGGGATAGATCTGTAAAAAGGCTGGTTTGTCTGTGTCGTTCAGACACTGAACCACGCGGTGACAACATCCTAAAAACGTTTGTAATTCTACCACTATATGAGGGGATTGACCGCCTGAGAAAATGGGAACTAATTCAGAAGTTAGACGGGCGACTTTGGTATAATCCGCCATTTTGAAGGGCTTTATATGTTTGGAATCGGGGTCTTCTAATGTAAGCTCCTTTTCGGAGTCTGAAAATGATACACTAACCCAATTAAGTAACACTTCGCCCTTACTCAGGTCCCTGACGCTACTTGCAGAATTGTCTAATTCCTGCCTACTTAAATCTTGGGGATCTTCTATTTCCTTACTTTCTAGCGGGGTTAGGCCCGGGAATTCTTTAAAATCCTGGATCTCCTGTACGAACTTCTTGGTAGCTTCTCTAAATTGATCTATCTGGGCGAGTCTTTGCCCGTGGCTCTTAGCTACTTGTTTATTGAGCAAGTCGTACTGGGGGATCGAAGATTTTTTGCCTTCCCTGGCTTCTTTATACAAATGGTCTAAATAGGTTTGTAGACTTACTTGACTATAGGTCCTGTTCTTATTCGCCCGCTGCGTAGCCTGCTTGGTGATAACGGTGCAATGAGTGATGTTGTGGATTTGCCTGGTGTGGCAATGGGCACCTGTAGGGCTGCTACTGTTGATTGTAGTGCTGGAATTGTTGATTGTAGTGCTGGGGTAGAAGTAGCCGCAATTACGCCTGTGGTTAACAATGGCGTTTCTGGATCGCTGGAGCTGGAATCGTTGAGTGGATTTTCGCTGTCCGACATCAACTATTGGGCAGGGATGAAGCCCGCGTAAGTCCCTCGATGAAATTACAATGGGGGTGAGCGCGAGATACGGTTTTCGATTTTATTTGGCTGTGGAAGTTAATTCGAAAAAAATAAAATAATAATTAAAACAAACAACTTTTCAACTGATCGCAACTTTATTTCGGGAACTTAAACGTATACAATTGCCGGCCGAGCTTAGACTGACTAAAAATCTAATTATCCTAATTCTACTGTTCAAAAATAAAAGGAATCATTTTCATCTTCTCATGGGAAGCTTCTTTTGAGCAGATTCTCATAAGTGCCTGTTTTTTGCAGATATGCACTTTTCTATGAGAATATTCAGAATATACTCAACTTACGTCGAGTCTCAGACAGATCAGGTGTCATCACATTATCTGGTACTGATAATGTCACGTTGCCTGGTGGTGTGTACATAACTCCTCCTCGGTTAGAGTTGGAATTCTCCTGAATTTCAGTATGAATACTTTCTTTTTTATTTATGATTTTTATAATGTTCCTTTTACTTTTCAACCAAAATATTATAATTATTATAGCTATTATTACTATTATACTTAACGTTATAGTCACTCCATATGACACAGTTTTATGGAATTTCAATTCCTCTATTTCTTTAATGTTTTCAAGATGTTTAACTACAATATTATCAAATGTTATCGCTTTCACATAGGACTGATTAAATTTGTTATTCGGATAAAAAAACTTATCTTGTATGACTTTCTTTTGATTATAAAATGTTTCTTCATATATCTCGATTCCACAATTATAAAAGGTAATAAGATAGTTTTTGTTTAATATAATATTCCGATCGTCACAATTTTGAGTTAATTTTTCGTTTACTGCATTTTTTATTAGCAAGGTTTCATCATCTAAAATTTCAACTTTAGTTTTATTATTATATCTAAGTGTGCAGTAATTACTCCAAATACAATTTTTGCTGTTCTTTAAATTTGTTAACATAACGTCTTCTTCATATGTTAACATCTTATCTTCAATTTGTACAATATATTCATTATTCTCTTCAATTTCCAAAAAGTCTTTATTAGGTAATGGTGTAATTAGTTTTAAGTCTACTCGAACATAATTGTTTGGAATCTTAATTGCGATTATTAATAGATTATCTTTATATTTCATAATTACAATTTTAATCAGCTTTAGCTTATAAAAATCTATTTGGTATAATTCTATTTCTTCCGCTGTAAGTATACTTGGGTGTATTATATTATGTCTTGCGGATACAACGTTGTCTTGGATTTGACTTATTCTATTTTCTAAATACCTTAGCTTTACCATTTGATCTAAATACAAAGAATGTTTTAAAATTTTGTTATTTGTTTCTTCTATTTCTTTAAATGCTGATAACACTTTAATCCTATCTTCTTCTACTGCTTTCTTTAAAATATTGATTGTTTCATTAAAATGTGAATTTATTGTAATCTGTTTGTTTACTGTAGTGATGATGTTATGGTTGTTTTCGTCAATGATTTTTAGGTGGTCCAGTATTGCCTGTCTGTCGTCATCGTTCATTGTGCCGTATAACCATTTTTGTATATTACCTCCAAAGTTAATTAAACCACGACGTTGTCTAGTACTATTATTTGGCATTATTGATTTAAGTTTAGCTCTAATGGTTTTGACTTCTGTTTTTATTAAGTCTTTATTATCTATGTCCACGTTCTCTAAATTCATTTCAATCTGCGTAATTATGTCGTTTATTTCGTTGGGATTTATGATATGCAGTACCGTATTAGTTTGGTTCACTACCTCCACTTCTCTAAGTTTTACCTGTATGTAGCCTGCCTCTTCATGAATTGGATTTACTTGTAGCATTCCTTCGGTTGCTGATGTTATTATTAGCAGCATTATCATCTCGCTGAAAATCTGTACGTTTTAAAGGTCGTTTAATATTTGAAACATGTATATTTTTTAAAGGTTTAATTCTGTAATAAGGTTCGTCTTTATGTCGGAATCTCTTGTAGTTTCTAATTGGCCCTACCAATCTATTCTCAAGGTAATTCTCCCTATTAATATTTCTTTTATCTAAAATATGAGCTTTTGTTTTGTTTATTCTTTCTTGTAGTTTCTCGATGTTAATTTTTTCTTAAGCTTCTTTGGGTGTGCATTTAATCGTGGAGTGATACCGATCGTTATAGTTTCCTATAGCCATCTGTATCTTCATTTCGGTTGAGAGTTGACTATCCACAATTCCTGTTATTTTCTCTAAGAGGGTTGAGTGTAGTCTCTCTATGTCGGCATTACCGGTGTGGTTATTTGGTTTCGTTAAATGAACCTCAACATTTTCCGCTGCGAATTTCGTTAGCTTATCCATTACTGTTACAAAAGCCTGTTTTTTGAAATGAAATATATCTAAATGTATTATATCATTTTTTCTTTTGGCGTTTCTGTCAATGCAAATTTCTGTTTAATAGGTCTTCTGTCGTATTTAATTTGCTGGCACTTTTCGCAGTTATTTATGATTAACTGTACATGTTGTCGTAATTTTGGAAAGTATATTTTATTCTTTAAGTTTTGATAACACTCATTTATTCCGCTATGCATGGATTCTTTTATGTGATAGAGAGATAGCTGTTTATGTAGCTCTTCTTCGGATATTATTTCTTTTGCTCTATTGGAACTCCGAATAAATTTTATTTTGTTATCTCCTGAGAAGACTTCAATCAAATTTAATTGTACTTTGTGGTAGTCCGTATCAGAAACTTCTGAAAATATACCTGTATATCCTGATTTTACGTATCGTCTCAATATATCTTTGATAACGGTTTCATTTTCTAAAGGGTTGATTTCTATAATTCTTCTTTTGTGTATTGTTCTCATCTCTGTCTCGGGACTGTATGTCAATATTATTTGGGTCTTGTATTTATTAACGATATCGTTTTTAATACCTATGTGGTCTAATTTCTGTTCTCCTACTGAATGTATGGTATCAGATAATTCTAAGTTAGATTCTACCTCATTTTCTTCATTTATTCGTTGTGAATTCTCTAATCTACTCAAAAAATCCGCCACTTTATTTTCCTTACCCTGCAAATATTCGATATCATAATTGAACTCTTGAAGTTTCAATAACCATCTTTGATGGCGTTGTGAGAACTCTTTTCCTTTATACTTGTTATTTAAGTATTTTATTGGAATGTGGTCCGTTACTATTTTAAATTTGTTACCATATAAGTATGGTCTAAAGTAGTTCACTGCATAAACTATTGCCAAGAATTCCTTATCAGTTGTACAATAGTTTTTTTCATGGCTATTTAGTGTTCTTGAAATGTAACAGACTGGGTGACCTTCCTGTGACAAGACTGCTCCGATTGCATGATCGCTAGCATCTGTAGTCACTACAAATGGTTTGTAATATTCCGGATATTTTAGGATTGGATGTGAACTTATTAAACTTTTCAGGTTTTCAAATGCTGATATATACTGAGGATCAGCTGCATTAATTTTAATATCTTTTTTAAGATATTTAATCATTGGATATGCAGTTTTTGAATAATCCCTTATAAATTTACGATAATACCCTGTTACCCCTAGAAATCCTCTCAATTGCCTTTCAGTTTTTGGTATCTCTAATTCTTGTATTGTTCTTATCTTTTCCGGGTTTGGTTTTATACCATCTACTGTGAGAACGTGTCCTAAAAACTCAGTGTCCTTTTTTAGAAAACTACATTTGTCCACTTGTATTTTCAGGTTATGCTCCTGAAGTCTTGCAAATATTTTACCTAACGATTTTTCGTGTTCCTCTAAGGTTGTTGAAAATATTAAAACATCGTCAAGATACACTACACATACATATTTGATTAATGTATTCACGAAGTATTTCATTCATTAAACGCTGGAACGTCGCCGGGGCGTTCTTTAACCCGAACGGCATTCGTACATACTCGTACAAACCAGAGGGGGTGACAAAAGCGGTTTTTTCAATATCATTTTCGGCTAATAGAATCTGGTGATACCCTTTTGCCATATCTAATGTACTAAAATATTGCGCCTTCCCTAATTTATCTAAAATACTATCTATGTTTGGTAGTGGATATTTATCGTCAATAGTTATTTCATTTAATTTTCTATAATCTACGACTATCCGATACTTTTGTATCCCAGAATTGTCTTTCTTTTTTGGAACTATTATTATCGGCGAACTATACCTACTTTTACTTTTCCTAATTATTCCCTGTTTTTCCATTTCAACTAATTGTCGTCTTACCTCCGTTTCATGTCGCGGTGGGTAACGATAAAGTTTAGAATTAATCTGCTGATCTGTAGTAGTTTTTATTTCATGGACCACTGTATTTGTACTGGTCAAAATATCCCCTTCTTTAAACAAAAGATTACTTATTTACGTATTAGTCTTTCGACAACAATCCTCTCTTTTTCGTTTAAATGATCCAACTGGACATTTTGTACTTCGCTTACTTCTAGAACATTAACTTCATTTTGAATAGTTTTAGTTAAGAATGGAAGACTCACTCCATTGGTCATTCTAATTTCTTGATCTTGAATACTAATTTCTTTTACATTTTTAGTGATCCAATCCATACCTAATAATAAATCGTATGGTTTTTCTAATGCCATCGCAATCCACCTCATTCTTGCATTTTTAGGATATTTGAATTCTGTAGGACATACTGTTGCTACTGTTTTATTAGGTTTATTAAATTCACCGTCTATAGTATTAATAACTGTGGAGGTTTGATTTATTATCTGATATTTACATGCCGGGATTTTATTTACGTTTAATATACTAATTGTAGAACCGGGATCTACGAATGCTAACCATTTTTTTTCTTGTATTGTTAACGTCACAAAAATTCTTTTGTCATCCGAGGCTAGTATATAAAAAAAATATCATCTATGGTATTTGTTTCTGTTCTACTTAAATTGTCCACTTCCATCGGTTCTTGTATCTGTCTGTTTTGTTGATTTTCATTGTATCTTTGGTCAGTTCGTCTAGATTGTTGCATTCTATTACTTTGCTGATTATTGTTATTTGAGTAGAATCTTGATTGATTATTATTATAATTATTGTTAAAACGTCTATACTGCTCTTTTCCATAATAATTTAATTTTTGATTTCGATTTTCATTTAAGTTATTGCCACGTTGTTAATTATTAAATTTCCTATCATTATTTTTATTGAAAGTTTTATTTAATAAACTTATATTTAAATTACCTTGATCTTGCCCAATAAAAGTACTAATAATTTGCCTTATTTCCGTTAATTGAAATTTAGTCATAATGGCATAAGCTAAAGCACCTGACACTAATTCTTTTACTTTCTGCACTAGCATTCCACTGAATATTTCTAAAGTTACTGCACCGTTATCGTCAAAAGCTGCATATTCTGTTATATCTTCTACCATTTGTCTTAGTCTTATATCTAAATCTTTAATACTACTCACTCTTAAACTTCCAATTTCTCTGGTTATAGTCAGTTGATCCTTTGTTGCTTTGTAGTGTCGTTTCAATTGTTGCTTACACTGGTCCCAAGTAGTTGGGGGGTTCACTCTAAGTAAACTTTTTGCACTGCCTTCAATTTTTATGTTGTATATTATCTCGAACACCCTGGTTGCTTCATTTCCATAGTCTGCTAATGTCCTGGTAACAGCGTCGATAAATGATGGTAGCGTTCCTCCTTCTCCTTTGAAAGTTGGGAGATAACGAATCTCCTTCTCGATCCTGGATCTCCAATTCTGTGGTTGATTATTTTGCGCCACTAATCGAGTCAAAGCCACTAAGCATTGTTCAATTGGATTTGGATCCTGTGGTTCCGCCATGTTGCGTCTTTGATCGAAAACTCTTCCTTGATACCTTTGTCGGTCAATCTTGATGTTGTTTTTATTAGATTTTCTCTAATGTGTTGTTTCTCCGCAAGCCAGTAAATTTCACTTTGGCTTACTTCGTAGCCCACTTTAATTTGAGAAAACTTCACTTGTATCAATATGTACTAATATGTACTATTGAGTTTCCCTATTTATTTATTTTTTTTACTTGTTAATCAAACTTCCTTTTTCACCAAAATTAACTGATTCGTTTCACTAAATCTCTTTTCTTCCAATAGAGATCCTACCACGACTGCACCAGATACGGTTTTCGATTTTATTTGGCTGTGGAAGTTAATTCGAAAAAAATAAAATAATAATTAAAACAAACAACTTTTCTACCGATCGCAACTTTATTTCAGGAACTTAAACGTATACAATTGCCGGCCGAGCTTAGACTGACTAAAAATCTAATTATCCTAATTCTACTGTTCAAAAATAAAAGGAATCATTTTCATCTTCTCATGGGAAGCTTCTTTTGAGCAGATTCTCATAAGTGCCTGTTTTTTGCAGATATGCACTTTTCTATGAGAATATTCAGAATATACTCAACTTACGTCGAGTCTCAGACAGATCAGGTGTCATCACATTATCTGGTACTGATAATGTCACGTTGCCTGGTGGTGTGTACATAACTCGCGTGCCCGCCTGGAGCAGAGGCACCGTGGATGAACACCCCCGAGCGAAGATTTTAGGAAGGCTGTAGCCCTTTAATTTACTGGCCTCACTTTAATTACAGGTTGGTAATGTTGGAGGGCTAATAGTCGAAGCCCTTGATGATTTTTAACTTGGGATTCCCACGTCGGGGGAGCGTCTGTAGTTAAAACGTCCCCTTGTTGGTTCTTAACGAACTTTATCCTGGGCAGGGATGAAGCCCGCGGTAGTCCACTGGTGGCACCTTTGGGTGCGTTGCAGGGCAGGGAGGTTTCTACCACCTATAGTTGTAACTGCCCTGTTCGTTGTTCGCATAGGATCCGGGGTCAGTGCCTCTTTGATCTCGTGCCCTCAGAACTAGGCTCAGTTACTGAGTTTAAGGGTTAGGGTGCCAACACCGGACACTTGATCAAATGATTGGCTCGCTCGGAACCTACCGGCTGCGCCAAAAATGTTATATATTAAATACTCACTTTTATATTTATTTTTCGAGGGGTAATGTATTTATTATTTAATAACAGGAATGTTATCCTTAAGCTTCAACTATGCTACACATTTTTTAATTATAATTTTATTTGCATTTGTTATAATTAATAAAACTCAAGACTTCAAAATGTTAAATATTGAAACTCACTTTTATATTTATTTTTCGAGCGGTAATGTATTTATTATTTAATAACAGGAATGTTATCCTTATGCTTCAACTATGCTACACATTTTTTAATTATAATTTTATTTGCATTTGTTATATATTAATAAAACTCAAGACCACTTTGCCCGAAAATCGCCCGCCGTCGGTTATATTTAAAACAATACCCTTTTTTAAAAAATTGGCTACGCGCCCGTCGCCGAACGTGGTTGGAATCATACTTTATTAATAAAACCAAGTAAATACGCGAAACATTAAACAAAAACCGCCCGCCGTCGGATAAGGTCAGAACAATACTTTTTAATAAAACCAAGTAATTACGCGAACTACTGGGCAAGAACCGTCCGCCGCCCGTTAAGGTTAGATCAACACTTAATTGACTTATTAATTTGTATCGCTGCCGTGGTTCCGAAAAACGGAAAAACTATTCCCAAGCCGCAAGGAAAAAGCTCCCGATCTCAGCAAAAACAGATTTTCTTACCGCCCGAATGTGCAGCAAGCAGACAAGAGTCGAGCTGAAACCTGACACCTGAGTCCGATAAGGATAATTTGTATGTAGATCCACGGTGTTTATCACCGTGGATTTCTAAGAAATTATTGCAACGGGCAAATGTGCAATATTGCATTTGAATTTCCCGTGTGATAATTTCTTATGAAAGTTAAAAATTTCAAATAAATATGATCGGGTAATTTTTTATAAATGTTAGGGATTTATGAATTTAGAAGAATTAAATATGACCGGGTAGGAATTTATACTTTTGAACAGTAATGATTATTAAATTTTAGAATCGATTTTTTAGGCGGGTTTTTGTTTATAACATTACCAAAGGTTGATATCTCTGTGGAATTTGCAGCGTACCGTATTAGGTTGCCTGGTGATAATTTAGATTTAACGAATGATTTTGGTATAACGGAGAGGTCTGACCCGGAATCAATCAGAAATTGTTGCTTCGTTTTTTTATCTTTAATAAAGAGTCTAATCTTTGAGGAAAGGCTGTTACGAGTACAAGTGTCGTCCGCAGCCTCACAGCACGATACCTTATTTAGTTTTCCGCTTTGAAATTGCAAGGTGACTCGCACTTCAAAGCCTTATTGCCAAATTGGTTATGGAAGTAACATACTTGCTGGTTGGCATTCTCATTCTGCTGACTTCTTCCCCTACTCCGTTGTCGCACTTGATTCCTAAATCTGTTCCTCGATCTATTCCGGTGCGAAAAGCTATTATAATTCCTTTTCAGAGTTGTAGTGAGTTCTGAAACTTGCTTTTCAAGAGCTACAATTCTTTGTTGCAGTTCCTCGTTGTTGCAGTTGCGATTGTGACTGATGGCGTCTACTTTAATCGAAGATGAAGTATGCTCTATTATTTTGTCGGCAATTTCAGCTAGTTTGGTTATATTTAAATCATCACTAGCAGATAATATACACCGAATGCTCGTGGGCATTCTCCTCATCCATAGTGTCCTGATTATTTCTTCTGACGTGTCGGGCGTGGCTAGACTCTTCATTTCCCTTAAAAGTTGCGAAGGCTTTTTTGTGCCTAATGTTAGCTCCGATAACAGCTTATTTAGTTGCGTCTCTTTTGACTCACTGAAACGTTCACTTAATTGAAATTTCAAAGTTTTATACCTATCTTTTGTGGGTGGATTTTGCAGAATGTCTGAAACTTGTTTCCAAACATCTGGGTCCTGTAGTGCCGCCAAGACGACATAATATTTTTCTTCGTCCCCCTCGATGCGATTGGTGAAAAAGATGGCTTCGGCATTGGCAAACCAAAGTCCTGGCTCGTGCTTCCAAAATTTTGGTAGTTTTATGTTATTAACCCTTAATGTGGTTTCACCTCCAGCCGGTATGTGTGTCCTGCTGCTATTTTCGGTCTTAATCACCCTTTCAGGAGCAAACAATTCAATTAATTCATCTTCGGCCTCGCTCATTTTATTTTTTTAGTTCACGTATTTGGGTCACCAATTATAGTGTCTCGGTTGGTCACTAATAATACTCGATAGTTATATAAACAAACTTTATTCAGATTAATTGAATTCACTAACAAAAGCTAACATACATTATACATTTATTCAATATTTTACTTTAACAAACAAAAATGGACGAACGTATTCTGTAGCTACTTTTTACCGGGAACTGTTGCGAAATTCACTCACACCATCACATCGTTCAAATCTTACCCTGGTGGTGAGATGTGTAAATAAATCATGTTTGTGCTGCCACATATATACATAATTCAGTGACATCTATAGGTGAAATTAATTATTAAAGAAAATTAAAGTACAGATTACATTTCAGTTAAACTTTGATTTCAACTTCAACAATTGTAAAAAAAAATGTTTCCCCAAGTTTATGCTTCAAATTCGATTGTGGGCGTACTGTCAGGCAAAAATAAATTATTTTCAACCCTTAAGGGGTTAAAACTACCCCTACAATATAGTTCATTGAAAACCCCTTAAGGGTTGAAAAAAATTTATTTTTGCCTGACAGTACGCCCACAATCATTTTTCGCCAATTTAGGGGTAGTTTCAACCCTTTAGGACTACCCCTTACCATAAAGCTGGCCTTAATTTAGTTTTAATCAACCACCTTCGCAAATAAATATTAAAAAAAGTGCATGTCATCGCATTAGTTTTCATTATTACTGAAATAATCGCGAAAACCCCCTAAAAAGGGGTGTTTTTTGCATTTTTAGGGGTGACGCCCTAGCTTTAGGACCGCGGGACCTCGATTTTCGTGATCAGCGACCCCAAAAACCTTTAGGGTTCGATTTTCTTAACGGTGTTATTCTGGAACACCCCCCCGCGTTTTGAATGGACTAATCGGGGTTACTGGGAAATTTACAAATTTCCCTGTTTTAAAGAATGCGGCTAACTTCAAGTGTGTAACGGCCGCCTGTGAAAATTCCTTTACTTCGAAAATTATATGCGAATTAAAATAATAAAACCCCGACAGTGACCAAGCAGCAAAATTCGGCACCAATACCACGAAAAAAAAAATCACGAAGTCAACTCCAACGTTTGGTTGCTTTAGATATCTCCAAGGCTTTTGACAGAGTATGGCACTCAGCCTTGTTAGCTAAACTCAAAGCTATTGGAATTGACTCGCTTCTGTATAAGTGGGTTGAAAGTTTCCTTTCCGGTCGTTCAATTAAGGTAGTATTGGATGGCGTCAAATCTGAATCTCACCCCATTTCTGCGGGGCTCCCTCAGGGTTCAATTTTATCACCGGCCCTATTTCTCATCTTTATAAATGACCTACTTTCAATCCCCTCCAACCCACTTCTCAGCTTCGCTGACGACGGTACTTTACGTTACTCGTACAGCTACGATACAAGACAGACTCATGCCAGATCCTGTCTTGATGATCGGGAAATTATGTCCATCTCTGTTAATAACGACATTAAACTCATTCTAGAGTGGGGAAAGAACAATCGTGTTGATTTCAACCCTGACAAAACCAAGTACTGTCTTATTTCAAAGAAAAAGATCAACACCTCACCATCCTTGAAAGTGGATGACGTGGTACTAAAGGCCGACCCATCCCTACACATCCTAGGTGTGACATTAGCCAAAGACTTGCGATGGAATGACCATATATTCCAAATCGCCAAACAAGCATCCCAGTGCTTGGGATTTCTTAAGAGGTGCAAGTTCCTCCTCCAGCCATCGGCCCTTGCTGTTATTTATAAATCCTACATTCGGCCTCTTCTCGAATAAAACTCCCTCGTTTGGGGCGGCGCTCCAATAACCACCTTAGCATGGTTAGATAAGGTCCAAAAAAGGGCCCTTAAGTTAATTAATGACGATACCGCTTGCTCCACCATCGACCCCCTGAGCCACCGCAGGAATGTAGCAGCACTGACAAAATTTTATCGCTACTATCATAGTGACTGTTCCCTCGAGCTAAACGCTCCCCTGCCTCCACGGCAATCTTATACCCGAAACACCAGATTAGCCCACTCATCTCATTCCCTCCACCTACAACTCCCCCTTTCACGCACTCAACAAGATATGATATGTGAATAGAACAACTCGACTGTGGAATAATCTCTCGCAGTCAGTTTTTCCGAGCTCATACAACGTCCAAGAGCTCAAACGCAGGGTTCACCACCACCTTCTTCAATACCCCCCGTACCTTTATAACCCCCCCCCCTTCCCCGTACTAAGCTTACTGCTAGACATTGCACCATGACGTGACAAATGACATGACGGACTAGTAGTACAAAGGGTGACTCCTGAGCTTAGCACTGCCACATAAAAAAAAACGGCACGGTAACAACGAAGGAGAACAAAAAAAGGCCTCAGGAATGCATCATAACGGCGCGTTTTTTTTGTTCCTGCCTGCAAGAGATCGCCTGATCGGGCGTTCGAGGAGAATGAAAGTGGATTCGGAAGCAAGAGTTTGCGTAGTGAGTTCTGGAAGTGCTGACGATATTTCTGATTTTTGGTTTTAGTTGAGATTTTAGAACAAGAAATACTAGTGAAAAATCTTTTTTGAGGGAGAGTTTTCTTTCCATTTTCCTTTCGAGTGGACAGCGGACTTTTAGAAGGGGAAGTACTAGAAAAATTTAATTGTTTTGAAGTTTTCTTTTCAATTTTTTTTCGAGTTTGAATTGAGTTCAGCATGGTAGAAAACGAAATACTAGTGAAAAAGGCTTTTTGATGGAGATTTTTCTTTCTAATTTTTTTGCGAGTGGATATCGGACTTTTAGAAAGGGAAGTACTAGAAAAATTTATTTGTTTTGAGTAAGAATTTTCTTTTCATTTTTTTTTTGAGTGCAGCAGTTGTGAAGTGAATTTTTTTAGAGCTTTCTTTACATTGTTTGAGTTTGAATTGAGTCCAGCATGGTAGAAAAGAAATACCTGTGATATTTATTTCTTTACGGAATAAAATTTTTCTTTCGATTTTTCTTTTTGAGGAGTATAAGGTTACTTAAACTGGGTTTTGCTCCTAGATTGTTAATTTTTTTGTTCATATAAAGTGGCTTGATTAGAAATTCAAAAGAATAGCGATTTCAATTATGGGATCCGTTATATACGCACATTAACGCCAATTGAAAGAGATCTTTGTGTTAGATTTTTCATGGAGAAGGCAAAAGTCGGTGAATGCTTGAATTACAGATATGTTAAGTCGGTTACTTTTGGATTGCGTTAAATTTTTTTATGTAAAGCGGGTTGATTCGTAAGTTCGTTTGAATTACCCGTTTGCATTTTGGGGACCAGTTATATACACTGATTGGGAAAGGAAGATTCTTTTTTGGTGCGTTTTCTTTATGAATAAAGCAAAAGTTAGGTCGAAAAAGAAAACTGCAAAGCGTTTTCTGTGTACAAACTTAAAGTACATATTTGTGAATAGAAAATATTTGATAAGTTCTTTTTTGGTAATCAGAAAATAAAAATTTATATAGTGCAAGGATAAATGATCAAAATAAAGCAGTTAGCACCTTTTGAAAATAAAGAAAATCCAACGATAATAAATATATCGTAAACATCGAAAAGTTTCTCATAAAAGTTTAAAAGTATTAACAATAAAAAAGGAAGAAAAAGGAAAGTCTTCGTTAAATGCAATTTTAGCAGTCTTACTGAAAAGGAAAAAGTGCCTTTATAAGGTATCCGCCATTTTCTTCTACATTAGGGATTGATTTCTCTTGTAATCTCTTATTATTAACGGAACATAATAAAACGTTTAAAATCATTCCCCAACTAAAAAGTGCCTTTATAAAGTGTATGAGTTTTTTTTTTAACAAAAAAAGAAAAGGGAATAATTTCCTTTTAACCTGAAAAAAAAAAAGTTTTTCCGCATGATGACTAAGTATAAATGTACTATAGCATAGTATACTGCTCTGAGGAAAAAAACCAATGAATAAATAAGTTAATGCAAAATGAAAAACCAAAACAAGTATAACGTTAAAAACAAATAAACAAATAGATTAATAAAATAATTTAGAATAAAAAGAATTTTAAACATTTAAAACCAAATAAACAAATAAATTAATAAAATGATTTAAAATAAAAAGAATTTTAAACATTAAAAACCAATGAACAAATAAGTTAATGCAAAATCAAAAACCAAAAGAAGTATAACATTAAAAACAAATAAACAAATACATTAATAAAATAATTTAGAATAAAAAGAATTTTAAACATTTAAAACCAAATAAACAAATAAATTAATAAAATAATTTAAAATAAAAAGAATTTTAAACATTAAAAACCAATGAACAAATAAATTAATGCAAAATCAAAAACAAAAGAAGTATAACACTAAAAACAAATAAACAAATAAATTAATAAAATAATTTGAAATAAAAAGAATTTTAAACATTTAAAACCAAATAAACAAATAAATTAAAAAAATAACCTGAATTAACAGAATTTAAATAGTGAAACTAATACAGGAATGAGTTAAATAATACAACCTAGGATTAGAGAATTATCCACATAAGAAATCTTTTTTGAAGACCTAAATCATTATTAATATGACCGAATAAGAACCCCCACGTGAGGCCCTCGGGAATAAGGATGCCTCCGCGAAGGGCGAGTTCCGTCCACTATATACCAACGGGCACTTAGCTTTCTCGGGAGATGGCCGTTTCTCGCTGACCGAACCACCCCTTCCGACTCTTTTGATCGGCCCCCTCTCGTTGACCTCGGTAGGCTCGTTTTCTCTCCGCCGCCGCCTCCTTTCACAATTTCGTATTAGGCACGAGTTTCGATAATCATAAACTGTCACATTTCTAGCACCGCGAGCCCCACCCCATCCGGCGAGCTAGTTTGTGCACCGCACGTCGTGCCGACGATCGGTGCAGCGGATGCATACATTTTTCAGCGATAATCCTTGGCGGTCGAGCCTTCCCAGCCACCTCATTTTCAGCCCCTTTTCTGGAATTTTCCTTTTTTTGTAATCATAGTCGTTTTCTAAATCTTTAGGTACTTTTACTTATCCCGACAGTTACAAGTGGAAGGAGAAATGTCACTTTCGTTGCACGTTTTGGCTGTGAGGTTGTTTAGTGGAACCACGCAAGACGGAGGAAAAATGTATACACGAACATTTTGGAGGATTTAAGAGGGCTCGAAGTTTTGGTACTTTTTCCCTAAGAAAAGCTAAAAATTAATAATATATTTCTTTTTAGGAAACTCCGGTAACCGCACAACAAATAGAAAACACAATAAAGAATTTGCTGTGAGCCTACAAAGCGGCCAAGGATAATGAGGGCCGCACTGGGGCATCGCCGACAATATCCGGGAGGAGATTTTTGGCGAGAGGGCGCTGGTTAGCACGAAGTTTACCATCGACAGCTTCGCGCCTGCACCGTTGCACACGGTGCCATCCACCACTGCAAGTGCGGCGCCGCCAACTTCCTCACGTGCGGTGCCGTCAACTTCTACAAGTCTGGCGCCGGCGGCTTACTCAAGCGCGGTGCCTTCGTCAAGTGCGGTGCCGTGCGCTTCAAGTGCGGCGGCGTCCGCTTCCTCCTCTAGAGTGTTAAGTGTGGGGACGACTATTCGGCGTCCATCACCTGCGAATACGGCCGTTAGGAGCAAGCGGCGGCTGGAAGAGGAAGATAGGCGGGATAAGCGCTTCCAAATGAAGAAGGAGCTTCTGTTGTTCCTCAATGACGAGAGAAACGCGCGCCATACAGAATGGGTTAACAATTTGGGTAAATAGGTAAGATAAATCTGTTATTTGATGAACCGCTCGTGATATTAACTAATATTAACTTGCAGATGGCTCCGACACTTGCACTTCCAGTTAAGAACAGTGCTGTCCTTTGCTGTTTTGCTGGCTCGCAGCAAATTATGGATTTTGTTTTCTACTTGTTGGTTGGCTGGAGATTTGCCAATATGTACAACAATTATTTGTTATGTGTTTGGTTATATACAAGAAAGGAGGGCTTTGGGGTTTCTCACAAATGCCTTTCCCTTGGAGGATTTTTTTTGTTTGGAGTATTACATTGTTTTTTTTGTTACATTATTTATTTTTATATGAATTGCTTGTTACTTTTTTATGAATATTAATTTTTGTTATTTAGTTTTTGATTTGAAATAAAAAGCTTTTATTTATTTTCTTTAAAAAATTAGCTTTTATTTATTTTCTTTAAAAAATTACCTTTTATTAATTAGGTCATAGTACAACTTAACCCGAAATTCAATTTAAACAAGAGAAGTTATATTTAAATAAGCAAATTTTTTTTATTGTTTTGGCAGAAGGTGATTGTTTACATTTGAGCTATAAACACCACGAAGATAGCCTCAGTTGAGGTTTTGGAAAATTTCCCTTGCCGTTTTTTTAATGAACTCAAAACCTCGCAAAACCAAGTTCATTAAAAAAACACGGCCACTGTCTCCAAGGCCCCTAACCTGGAGGCTGACTGCAAAACCCAAGGTTTGACTGACAAAATCGAAAGTCAAAGGGAACCTATACGGACTAAGATAGAATTGGGACTGGCGACACGAGCTCCGGCCCGTACCCATCAAATAATCGCAGTGCCGCTAAACCTAAAGGAAGAAGTGGTATGTCTGTCTCAGGAACTAAAACCCGGCGTATTTCTCTCAAATAGCCTTTTACCCGCAACACCAGATTAGCCCACTCGTCTCATTCCCTCCACCTGCAACTCCTCCTTTCACGCACTCAACAAGATATGAATTCGTTTGTAAATAGAACAACTCGACTGTGGAATAATCTCTCGCAGGCAGATTTTCCGAGCTCCTACAACATCCAAGAGTTCAAGCGAATAGATCAAAAAGGAGTTGAATCTGGACAAAAACCTAAGCGCGGAGGAAAGACAGTCGATTACCGACCTCTGCTACGAATACCACGATATTTTCCATCTAAAGGGCGATCTCCTCACGCATACAACCGCAATCCAACACTAAATGCCTTTAATACGGGACCAGGCACCCATAAACCAGAAGATGTACCGACTGCCAGAAAGTCAGAGGCAGATAATAAATGATCAGCAACAAGAAATGCTGGAAAACGATATAGTACAGCCTAGCAAAAGCCCATGGAACTCCCCTCTCCTACTAGTCCCCAAGAAGGCAGGCGCCGATGGTGAGAAAAAGTGGCGAGTCGTCGTTGATTTTCGTAAACTTAACGAAAAAACAATTGGGGACGCCTACCCATTGCCACGCATAGAAGAGATCTTAGACCAGCTAGGACTTTCTCGTTACTTCACCACTCTTGATCTAGCCAGCGGCTATCACCAAGTTCTGGTCGATCCCAGAGATCAAGATAAAACCGCCTTCAGCACCAATTACGGGCACTACGAGTTCAAAAGTATGCCGTTCGGGTAAAAGGAGCCCCGGCTACGGCCCAAAGACTAATGAACTATATACTCACCGGCCTTCAGGGCCTAGAATGTTTCGTCTACCTAGATGACATTGTCATCTATGGTAAGAGCCTAGAAGACCACAACCAGAAGCTCAGAAAGGTTTTCGACAAACTGAGGGAGCATAACCTCAAGTTGCAGTCCGAAAAGTGCCAATTCCTACGAAAGGAGGTAGTCTACCTAGGGCACATCTGCTCAGAGAAAGGAGCGCTTCCAGACCCCAAGAAGACGGCGTGCGTCCAGGAAATCCCGGAACCACGCACTATACGCCAGGTCCAATCTTTCATCGGACTCGCGAATTACTATAGAAAATTCATTCCCGACTTCTCAAACCAACCCGACCTCTAACCAACCTCCTCCGTAAGGACGTAAAATTCTCCTGGACCCCTAGATGCTAAGAAGCCTTCGACCAAATCAAAACAGCACTGGTCAAACCCCCCTTACTCATCTACCCCGACTTCACTAAACCCTTCAATCTTACTACAGATGCCAGTAGTGAAGCCCTTGGGGCCGTACTTTCACAAGGGGAAGTTGAAAAAGATCAACCCATTGCCTACTCCAGCCGAACCCTGAATAAGGCTGAGCGTAATTAATCCACCATCGAGAAGGAGCTTTTGGCAATAGTCTGGGCCGTGAAAAATTTCAGGTGCTACCTACAAGGTCGCACATTCACGGTGTACACTGACACAAACCGTTAAAAGGAGTGTTCAACGTAAAAGACCCTACAACCCGATTGGTGCGCTTCCACCACAAACTCTCCGAATACGACTACAATATTGAATACAAACCCGGCAAATATAATACTAATGCCGACGCCCTCAGTCGTATTCCGCAAGATACTAACGCTCAGCAAACTTTCACTGTCAAGACAGTAGTCCACGTACCCATGGAACCTCCCGCAGGAGGCCACAGCCAAAGATCCAACGCAGTCACCCGTGCCCAAGCACGAGACAAAAGACCGATTCGTACAGAAGAAAAAGAGGCCCTAATTGAGGTAACAGATGTAGGCATTGCCCCCGAAGGCAACGGTATAAAACACTCAGATGACCAACCACCCAATTCACCCGAATCCCCAATTTCTCAGAACCCCGTGGACACAATAGTCGAAACAAATCCCCCTCAAGAGGCTGCAATGAATGAAAGGCTCAAGAGGCTGCAATGAATGAAAGGCCAAAAATCACGGTAATTACAGATCCCGAAGAGATAGCCAGCATCTTAAAAGACTATCATGACTTCGCTTTCGGAGGACATCAGGGCGTAAATAAAACATATAAACGAGTCCGTAGAAAGTACTGGTGGCGCCATATGCTTAGGGACATAAGGAAATATATTCGTAGATGTAGAAAGTGTCAGACAAATAAGTCCACGCCGGCGCTCAAAATGCCGATGGTAATCACAAACATGGCCGAAAGACCATTCGACAAGGTATATCTAGACATAGTGGGACCCTTAGAAACTACTAATTCCGGAAACCTATACATCTTAACATTTCAAGATAACTTAAGCAAGTTCCTAGATTGCTATGCTATCCCGAATGCCGAAGCCGAAACCGTTGCGCAGATAGTCTTTGATCAAATCATTTCCCGCTACGGGATACCGAAAAGCATAGTAACCGACCAGGGCACCAACTTTCTCAGTGGCTTATTCAAGAGCCTGTGCAAACTCCTAAAAATTAAGAAGCTACAAACTTCCGCCTATCATCCCCAATCCAACGACGACCTAGAACGCGCCCACAGGCCCCTAGTAGAATATTTGCGTAGTATTACTGATCAAAACCCCAAATCATGGGATCAATACTTGCAAACTGCCGCGTTCTATAATAATAGTATTCACGACAGCACCAAGCTAACTCCCATGGACTGTCTTTACGGTTTCTCTCCCGATGTCCCCTCAAATCTAAAAAAGGATCCTGAGCCACTATACAATCACGAAAGCTACTACCACCTTTTAAGGTATAAACTACAAAAACATACTCAATAGCCCGACAAAATTTGCTAGCAAATAAACAGAAGTCTAAAGCCCACTATGACCAAACCACTAGAACCCACACCTTCCATGTTGGCGACCAAGTCCTTATAAAGAGCGAAAACCGGAAGGGCAAACTGTCTGCCATCTGGAGAGGCCCCTATCCTATAGTAGCAATTACAAGCCCCGTGAACACTAAAATTAGAATAGGTAACAAACAGACCGTACTCCATAATAACCGCCTGAAACTCTTCTACAAATAAATAACTGAACTCAATAATAGAATAATAATATCGTTAAGTTTCACATGTACCAATGTTCACACATTCACATTCGCACCCAAATAAATGGCAAGTTACTCCCAGTCCACCGTTAACCTAGAAGTCATACTATTCCTCGCAGCTAATTCAGGCTCTAAGCCTTACCCACCATCTCGTTGATCACAACGGACGCAGTGTTCGAAGAGCTAGCAACATATGAAATAAATAAGAGATTGGTTACCGTCCATAAGTAGCCTAGTCCTCCTGCTACTCTTAGTGTACGCCATGCCCCGCATATTAAAAGTCACATAAAATGTGTTCAGGTACACAGAAACTATTAATACCGTTCTACTAACTCCGCCCGACCTATAAGAATGCCCCCGAGAAGGGCTGTTACATTGACCCCATACGCCCAAGAGGCCACGAACGCGCTCCTTGACGTTGCCCAGAACTATTCCAAAATGGGCAAACTCTTAGAAATAAATGTAATGTTTAAAACGCCCTTCCAAAACAGTAGACCTTGTAAGATTAGAAAAGTAAAAATTATTAAATAATAAGAATTACAAAAGGTAAAGCATAAGAATATAAGAAACATTGTAGTAGTAAGTAAACTTATTAAGATTTGTGGAAAAACAAGACTAAAAGCTGCAAAATCTCAAAACAAAAGTGGGCGAAACCTCTTAAAAGAAATAGGTGAAAACACGGGGCAACAAACCAAAAATAACAAATAAGCAAACAGTAAAATTAGAATAAGAACTTATAAAGCGAAAATTGCAACCAAATATAAAAATTAATTTAAGGAAATCAAGAATAGGAAATAAGCTAACAAGCACTTATGTTAGAAACATTGAAACAAAAAAATATTTCAAAAAATTAATGCGCCCTTAACGCCCTTAGAGGTGTAAGCCTAAAGAATAATCAATAACAAAATGCGCCCTTAAAGGCTGTTAGAATTTGTTGGACGATGTCTGGTTGACGGCATCTCTAAGGAAAAGATCGAATGAGCAACCCCAACGCAGAACATCGATGACATCAGCACCCGGCGATCAAGCAGAAAGCTTCTACAATATAAAGCTTTCTCCCCTCTTTTTTTTGCTTTGGTCCATAGGATCTCCCATCAGGAGATCCCAATTTTGATGATCATGTTTTAATATTTCATTCTGTTACTACTAATCAAACGATCAAGTTGTTATATTACATTCAAAGTTGTTATATTGCATTCAAAGTTGTTATATTGCATAGCGGATATCTACATATGGATATAATAAAGTAGATATATTTATATAAGGAAAATTGGTATTTACTTTCCTACGTATTATAATATATTATCGAAGAAGATAAGTACCTGCCCTATCGTCTGTACTACGGCGATAACACCATCGAGAGAATTCACCCAACAACCCAACCCTACATTAATGGTCCTTCGAGCCGGATTGCAAGAGATTGGCAAAGAGTAGTGTAGGATTGTACCCCGAGTTCCCCAGGTATCCTTCCAGGTATGTGGCTATATGAATTACACCCATCTTTTTGACGTGACAACGTCTATTAAATCGGTTTAAGATAGGACGCGCGTGTGAAAATGTCCCGGACAATGTCCCGCACACAAAAAAAAATTATATCTCCGCCCCATACATGTTAGAGGGGTGGATAATGGCTCAAAATTTTCGTTAATTTATCCTCTATACGGGAAAAATACATTCATTCACCTTATTGACGTGACAACGTCTATTAAATCGGTTTAAGATAGGTCGCGCGTGTGAAAATCCCGCACACAAAAAAAAATTGCTTCGAAATATATAATTTATTAATTGAGAAAATAATACAAAACGTAATAACAGACGTTGTCACGTTCAAATTAATAGACGTTGTCACGTTAAAATACGGACGTGATACTTCACATCCAAGACCATTAATTTTTTTGAAGTTATACTTCTTTAGGCGCGTTTTGAAAATATTATGAGAGTAAATTTTGAGGAATTCGCAACACAGGAATGCGCAACACAGGAATGCGCAACACAGGAATGCGCAACACAGGAATGCGCAACACAGGAATGCGCAACACAGGAATGCGCAACACAGGAATCCGAGACGGCGCAGCTCGGAGGATATGGGCGAAGACATGGAGGCAATGGAAGGCAAGCATTTCAATTCCCATTCTTCATGCGCACTGGGATTATCATTATTATGGGCAAATGACAACTCCTAGCTGATGCCGGTTCGCGATGTCGATGGGAGAGGGGGGTTTTTACCCTGAGGCTATGGAGGGAAATAAATTCCATGTCCTAGTCTTCAGCTAAGCGAGAGTCACAAATCCCACTTTAATTTGTTCATGTGTTTAACATTAAAACAACTGTAAAGGAGGGTGTTTTCCTTCTTCTTAACTATCGCCAATCATTCTCCCGAACATGGTTAAAAATTAACTAGACCATGGTTTACCACGGGAGTTTTTGAAGGCCAAAAGTTACCCATAGTTAACCATGGTTAGCCATAGTAAGGTTTTTAGTTAGGTTTTAAGGTGATTTTAGTTAGGATTAGAATCCCTTATAACCGACAGGCTGCTAAATATTAGTCGCCAAAATGACTCCAAAGAAGTATAACTTCTAATGCGCGTACAGAACTACACACACCAACTGTTTATAACAAAATTTTTCGAGAAAAATAAAACTAAATTGAAAATATAGATAAAAAAAAACTTTTTTTAATGCCTAAAGAGTGCAAAAAACTAAAGTTTATTAAAATTAAAAAGGTGCTTTGAGTTTTTATTCCCATGTGTTAGATCCCATGTGTTAATTTTCATTAGTTACGGGACCCTGTAGCGGTCATTGAAACAATCAATAAGAAGAGTAATTTATAGTCTCCATCTGAAAGGTCTAAAATCTTAACAAAAGGAATTAATAACGGAAGCCACTATTACTCGGTTGCAATGCAAATAGTTAAAAATCATTCTTGGAAGGTGCGCTTTGTTTTTTGCTAACAATTTTTCTCTTTTCTCGTGCATTGTCTTATACCGATGACTATACAAAATGTTTGAGTGTTAAAAAGTAAATTAACTGCGACCATTTAGTAGCACATAAATAATTTGGTGACATGTTGTCAAGATTTCAAATTAATGAATTTGATTTTAAATAAAACAAGTGAATTAATTGTTTTGGTGGAAATTGTTTAATAAAATATTTTTGCAACATATGATCAGTTCACGTGGTTAAACGGAATGTGCATTTACGTCATTTAAACCCATTGTTTTATGAATTCGGTAGAATTTTAGTTTGATTAGAGTACTATATTTTGATATTGAAAGGAAGGAATAAGCAAATAATGTTTTAATAAATTTAAAGGTTAGTGATCTGAAGTTTTTTGTGAATATTACCGTTCTAATTTCCATTTATTTGTATTACAATCTGTTATGATTTCGGTGAACTTTAATGAGTGTTGCAGCCACGATGAGATGTATGTAAGATGAATTGTTTTCTTATTAGAACCCGTTCAACTAAAACACGTCTAATTTCTTTTATCACAAGTTTCTACACAATTTTATTTGTAATTAATTATAATTTACAAAGTTGAGTTTATTTTAAATGTAAAGTTCTACACTGGATTTCACAATATTAATTCTTAATGATTTCACAAGAATTCTTAATAAGTTTATTTTGCGAATAACTTAGAGTTCACGACTATTATATGTACAATAGATTTCACAACGATTAAATGCTCAAATTGTTATAATAATTAGATTTCACATTACACGTCCGATCGGTTTCACGATAACTTTGCAAGAGAGTAGATCTCCTGTTCAGAACTTTTCTCATCATCTAAAATTGAAAGTTATTCACCGTTTTTCACCGTTTTTTTTTAACCCGAGAAATTCATCAGCTGGTTGAAAAGTGTTTTGAGGTGTAGCTGGAGTTCCCTGTTTGTAGCGACCAAATCCTGCCAAATTCACAAATAATAATAATAAAAAGAAAATGTATTTAATAAAAATAAAAAATATATTCGTCGTCCTTTGTTGCGACTTGAACCGGGGACCTCTCGCATCTCAGATTTCTTTCCTACCTCTCGACCAGCAAGTCTTTGAAATTCATTCTTCATTTAGACCATAAAAACATGTTTGCTCACAATGTATAAATTTTATTTTTGTTTTAGTTCATTAATTCACAATTGATTTCACATATTTCACGATTGTTGATTAATTATAAAACATATATATAAAAAAATGGAACTTCAAAAATTGTTACTAGAAATTGAAACACTGATAATAATCTTGGAATTTGAAAATCCCTTCAAAGTTGTTACTAAAAATTGAGACACTGATAATAATCTTTGAAATTTATAAAATCCTTTTAAATATTGTTACTAAAAATTGGAACACTGATAATAAGATTTAAAATTAGAAAATACCTTCAATGGAGCTCTTGATACGTTTTATTTCTTACGACCTGACCTCTCTCCTGGCTAAAATGAAAGTGCAAAATCATGATCCCTAGTCCCCTACGAAGGACCGGGTTGACCTTTTTGTCCTTGTAAAAGATTTTGGGAGAGGAAACTAGTTTCCTTTTTAGTACTCTATTTGCGTACTCTATTTGTGAGGTTTTAAAACTTTAAATTAGGTCGGTAAAACAGGCCGGGTGTTAATGCCATTGACACATAAGTTTATTTACATTTTTTTAAAATGAAAGTGTCAAGGTTAGTTGTTTATATTGTGAAAAAGTGACTTTAAGATATCAAGATCTCCTTGCAGGTAATTTCTTTGACATTAGATTTACTATGGAAATTGGTTACAATTTTTTTTGTAATATTATTTTAGATAAAGCTTCATAATTTTTAATTCGGTTTTGGGGGCTCGTCGGTTTTAGGGGCTCGTCCCTGAACATACTCCCCCCCTTGGCATCGCTGTGGCTGATGTCAACATAGAACGTCATGATGTGGATCGATATCATCATTATCACGCCTCCAAAGAATGTAGGTATTCCTGTATTCCCAAGTTCAGCATCATTCTCTCATGGAAACTCTTCTTGATTGACCTGGAATGAAAAGAACCAAGGGGATGGAAAGGGTTATAGCGCCCTGACTCGCTTTTAGGAAGAGTGGTTTGGAAGTGTGGATTTTCTCATTATATGATTTTTTGCATTGTAGGAATCCCTCGGATGAAATGCAGATGTTCTTGAATACGCTCCTCCTGACCATCCTTGTAAGTGGAGCTGTAAATATAATTGAAAGAGTGGATGGAAAGGGTTATAGCGCCCTGACTAGCTTTTAGGAAGAAGGATGTGGAATGTAGAATTCTCCGTGGGGCAGGCAATTCTCAGGTACGTGTGGACAAAGGGGGTTTTTTTTTTTTACATTAGTGACATGAATTAATAAAAAGTGCTTTTTGTTTTGTTATGTTGAAATATCTTTAGCTTTTGTTTGAAAGGTTTCCTCGCTACTCGTTTGGAACGGCAATTTGCATATTTTTGTAATAGGACGTTTTAATGTTTTATTTCTTATTAGTATGGACACAACACGGACTAAACCGTCCTGTCCTGGGTGGACTTCCACGATTCGCCCTAATGCCCAATGACAAGGCGGTAAATTGTCCTCTTTAAGTATGATAAGCTCGCCTGGTTGTAGATTTGCGTGAGTAATGAGCCATTTAGGTCGTTGCTGCAAACGACTAAGATATTCCGATTTCCATCGGTTCCAAAAGGTTTGCACAAGTCTCTGAACCAATTGCCATCTATTTAGACGATTAACCTGTAGATCTAGAAGGGAGGGTTCTGGCATGGCTAATATGGGTCCTCCTATCAAAAAATGAGCAGGCGTCAAAGGAGTGGAGTCGCGGGGATCTGAACTTATTTCAGTGAGTGGCCTGGAATTCAGACAGGCTTCGATTTGAATTAGAGCAGTTGTGAATTCTTCATACGTAAGCATGGCCTTGCCGATCACTCGTTTGATGTGGTACTTGGTTGATTTCACTCCAGCCTCCCACAATCCACCGAAATGGGGCGATGAGGGAGGAATGAAATTAAACTTAACACCTTCAGTCTCCAATATGGCTCCAAGTTCATCATTTAATGGATTCAGGGTTTTTTGCTGTTGACTTCGTAGAATTCGATTTGCCCCTACGAAATTTGTTCCGCAGTCACAATACAACTCCGCACACAGTCCTCTTCTTGATGTAAATCTGCGAAATGCGGCCACAAATCCTTCAGCACTCAGATCAGTGACCAATTCTAAGTGCACCGCCTTGGTTGCCATACATACAAAAAGGGAAATGTACGCTTTGTATTTTTTCGGATTTCTACCCTTATGTGTTCTTATTTCAAAGGGTCCACAATAATCAACACCGGTGTGCGAGAATGGGCGTGATACCTGTATTCGTGGTGCTGGAAGATCGCCCATGAGTTGACTCTGAGTGGCGGCCTTTTGTCTGAAACAAGTTATACATTGATGAATTTCATGCCGAATAGTGTTCCTGGCATTGAGTAACCAATAATTTTGAGCTAGAATTTGCATCATAAGTTGCGGACCTCCATGCATGGTATCTTTGTGTGTTTTCCTTATAATAAGTACTGCTAGAAAACATTTGTCTGGCAAGATGATTGGGAATTTTTCCCGAAAGGGTAGTTCAGCTTGCCTTAGTCTTCCACCAACTCGTAATAAGCCGTCTTCATCAAGAAATGGAGTTAGTTTTAACAATCGACTTTGTCGGGGTAATGATGTTTGCTGACGGATTGCCTTTATATCATTGCCAAAGTGCTTCTCTTGTACCTGTTTCAACCAATAGTTCAAAGCCGCATTCAACTCTTCTACCTTTAAATAGCCATGCAAACGATGAGCGGCCTTTCGTCGAGCGTTAAATGCAAATCTCTGGCAGTAGGCCGTCACACGAAGAAGCTTCGTGAGTGAAGAATACCTTGATTCGAGATTATCCTCATCAATATTGATTTGTAGATTGGTGACCTTCCTTTGTTCGAGCTCTGTGGGTAGGTGATTTTTAGTTTTCGGCCATTGTTCTTTTGACTTCCGTAACCACTCGGGTCCACACCACCATAGCTCATGTTCACAGAGTTCGGCTGGGCTCATTCCTCTTGAAGCACAATCAGCTGGATTCTGTTTAGAGGGCACATGGTTCCATATACTTCCTCCTAAGACTTCATGGATATGCGAGACTCTGTTGGCGACGAACGTCTTCCACTTGGTGGGATGACCGCGGAGCCACGCAATGACGATCTCGGAATCTGTCCATGCATACATTGTACAAGGTGTCTCCAATTTTAATGCTGTATTTACATAACGCATCAACTTCGCAAGTAACGATGCAGCGCATAATTCCAAACGAGGTAATGTCACTGTTTTCAACGGTGCCACCTTTGTTTTAGCCGCTAGTAACGTAGAATGTCGATTGCCATGCTCATCTACAACACAGAGATATACAGCAGCTGCATAAGCCTTCATAGATGCGTCCGAGAATCCGTGTAATTCTGCTTTACTGTCCGTGTTTGTGTAGTGTGTCCATCTTTTTATGTTGATGGTTTTAACGTCTAACAAATTGTTTTTATATTTTAGCCACTCCATCTCAATTTCATGTGGGATCTCCTCATCCCAACCCAGATGTTGAAGCCACAATGTTTGTATCATGAGTTTGGCTTGGATTATGATGGGAGCTAATAAGCCGAGTGGGTCGAACAATTTGGCTGTTTCAGACAAGATGGTTCTTTTAGTCCATTTGGGTGGATCGGTTTGCTTTGAATAAGTATAAACCAATGAATCACTTGCAGGCCTCCAGACTGTACCCAATGCGCGGATGTTGTCATCATAGGAAATTTCGAAGGGTAAGTTCGTTTCTCGATATTGCGATGGTACTGCTTCCAAAATCTCTTTACAGTTTGACGACCACTTTCTGAGAGAGAAACCACCCGCCTTCATCATTTGTAGTAGTTGCCTTTGTACTATTAATGCTTCACTGATACTTTGGGTTCCAGATAATAAGTCGTCGACGTAAAAATCGGACAAAGTGACATCGGATGCTTTGGGGTATTTTTCCTTTTCGTCGAGAGCCAGTTGTTTTATTGCGCGCGTGGCTAGGTAAGGTGCACTTTTTGTTCCAAATGTTACCGTCAACAATTTATATTCTGTTATGGGATGAGTAGGGGAAGACCGCCAGACAATCCGTTGGTACTCCGTGTCCGCAGCTCGTACTCGCACTTGACGGTACATCTTTTCCAGATCGGCAGTGAATGCAATCCGATACTTACGCCAACGAATCAATAAGGCAGTTAATTCATCCTGTATGACTGGTCCCTTTAGCATCATATCATTTAGTGAGATGCCACTGTGTGTTGATCTGGAAGCATCAAAAACAACTCGTAACTTGGTAGTCGTGCTCGTTTCCTTTACTACGCCGTGGTGCGGCAGATAGCTACAAGAATACATCTCTGTTCCATTCAGCATTTGTTGGTGGTCTTCTTCAGTTGAGGTTACCTTGGTCATGTGCCCTAGTTGTAAATATTCATCGAAACATTTCGTATATTCTTTATACAATTCCGAGTCTTTCGCAAATCGTCGTTCCATCTGTAGAAGCCTGGAAATCGCAATGTTCTTAGATTTTCCTAAATGCATTTTTTCGGTAGTCGGCTTAAGGGGTAGTTGTACTTCGTATCGTCCATCCTCTAAGCGAGCCGTGGTTCGTTCAAAGAGAGCTTCACATTCCGCTTCTTCATCTGTACATAAGGTTTTTTCTGGTATCTCTTCCAATTCCCAAAAACTTTTTAATTGCTTATCGAGATCAGCGCAAACGTGGAGTACTTGGATACTGCTGGGTTCTCTGTCTTCGTTCTGAACTGGCCCGGATAATATCCATCCCATGCTCGTTCGTTGTGCTATTGGAGTCCCCTCTCTGCCCTTGATGAGACCTTCCATCACTATTTTACTGTGGACGTCTGCTCCCAATAATAAATCTATTTTCCCGGATCGATGGTAGCCAGGATCTGCTAACTGGAGATTCCTCAGATGTGTCCATTGGTGTCTACATGCTGTTTGCAAAGATGACATATTTGTCACTCTTCGAAGCACTAATCCCACTACTTCGACACTGACATCACTGCTGTTAAGGGGTTTGATGGTAAAATTGGTTTTGTACTTCGCGCAGCTTAACTCCTCATTTTCCACTCCTCTGATTGTAACGTTGACTGGTTCTCGCTTCAACTGCAAATCTTGTGTGATGGTCTCCGCTATGAAAGATGCCTGTGACCCTTGATCAACCAAGGCCCGGACTACTTGCTCCTTTCCATTCGGCGAAACGACCCTGACTAGGGCGGTGGCTAGAAGAACTTGGTCGGTGTGTGATTTGTTTACCATATAAGAACCCAGTTTGGTTGTCGTGACTTCATTCGTGGTCAGCATATTTTCAAGATTGGGGTCATCTGACGAATTGATCACTACGGCATTCGCACTGGTGTGAGTTCTGTCTGCCGCCGCACTTTGGTCTTTCATTTTGGTGATTTGATGATGCTGCTGTAGGCCGGGCGAGTTATTAAGGTGAAGTGACGAGTGATGACGTCGATTACATCGTTGACATGTCCGTTTGCTGAGACAATTTGAGGATGAGTGTCCAGAACCGAGGCAGTTGAAGCATAGTCGGTTCCTTTTTACTGTGTTCACCTTCTCTTTAGTGGGTAGTCCTAGAAATTGAGGACACTGTCTTATGCTGTGCACTTGAGAACACACTGGGCATGTCGATTGTGTCGCGATGTGAAATGTCCGGGGGTGAAGTTTTTGTATGATGGATTTCGACGACATCTGGTTGGCAACCGTTTTCTTCAAAGAAACTGCTTCTAAGGTCCTAAATCGAGTTTTGAGAAACTCTTGTAGTTCTGTCCATTTTGGTAAATCACTGTGCTTACTAATAGATTGCTCCCATAATTGATGAGTCGCAGAAGGAAGACGCTTCATAACCAAATGAACCACCAATGGATCCCACTGTGAAACATCGACCTTTAAATTCTGTAATGATAATAGGCATTCGGTAGTCGTGTCCAACAATTGTCTGATACCCTGAGTTGATTCCGTTAATAAAACAGGTTGATTTAGCAATACTTCTAGTTGTGAATTGACGAGCACTCTCTTATTATCATAACGTTCCTTTAATAGTGCCCAAGCCGGTTCGTAGTTGTTGTCCGTGATTTGCAAATGTTTGATCAAGTTCTCTGGCTCTCCCTCTAAGAGAAGTTTTAAATACTGCAGTTTTTGGACCGGTGCATAAGATCTATTTTGATGGATCATAGTATTGAATAAGTCGAAGAAGGTTGTCCATTTTTTGTAGTCGCCCCGGAACTTATCGATGGCCAATTTTGGTAATTTGATCGATGTTGCAGTGTTTGCCTCGTTTGTGTTAGCTGTGGGGGTGTCGAACGCAGTCGCTGGTCGTTTTGGAGATGATAGGTTCTCGATGCACTCTTCTAGAATGACCACATTCGTCATAAAATGATCTGCCATTTGGTCATACACTTGATCTCTGAAATACGGACATGTTTTGGAGTCGAATTTATCGTCCGAATATTGCAGTGTAAGTATGATTTTATGTTGTTTTTCGTAATCCTCCCATAATTCTTCAAATTGTTTCAATCTTCTGGTATAAAAAGACTTCGTTCTTCGGTCCTTAGCCTCCTTTTTAACGTTTACGATGCACTTCGTCAGCAGCTCGCGTTGCACTTGTTGTTGAATGAGGGCCGCCTCCATGTTGATTAATTTGATGACAAAATCCGAACGCTTTTGTTTCAATTACACAAGGGTACGACTTTAGGATAGACGTTGAATGTACAATAACTTCTTGTACTGCATTCACTGAGGTAGGTACTGATCACTCGCTATAAATGTTTGATGTATAAGATAAATTTCAAATGTTGTTTCGATACGATTTAAGGATTGGTCGTTGTATATACAATAACTTTTGTATTGTATTCACTGAGGTAGGTACTGATCACTCGCAGTAAATGTTTGATGTATAAGATAAATTTCAAATGTTGTTTCGATACGATTTAAGGATTGGTCGTTGTATATACAATAACTTTTGTATTGTATTCACTGAGGTAGGTACTGATCACTCGCAGTAAATGTTTGATGTATAAGATAAATTTCAAATGTTGTTTCGATACGATTTAAGGATTGGTGTTGAATATACAATAACTTTTGTATTGTATTCACTGAGGTAGGTACTGATCACTCGCAGTAAATGTTTGATGTATAAGATAAATTTCAAATGTTGCTTCGATAAGCTTTAAGGATTGGTCGTTGTATATACAATAACTTTGTATTGTATTCACTGAGGTAGGTACTGATCACTCGCAGTAAATGTTTGATGTATAAGATAAATTTCAAATGTTGCTTCGATACGCTTTAAGGATTGGTCGTTGTATATACAATAACTTTTGTATTGTATTCACTGAGGTAGGTATTGATTCTTTACTATAATGTTTGATGTATAAGATAAATTGCAAATGTCTCGATACGATTTAAAGATAAACGTTGAATGTACAATAGCTCCTTGTACTATATTCACTGAGGTAGGTACTGATTACTTAATATACGATAGATACGAGAGACTTTCAGATCCAGATGTTGTTTCAATAATGTTAAAACATTAACTAAAGAGGGAATAATTCGTTGAAGAGACTGGTCGTTTACTGAGTAGCAGCAGACATTAATAATTAAAGGTACTTTTCCATATCATTGTGACATAGCTCACTCTGTAACGTATAGTTGACAATGTGATCAACTAAATTTATGTTGCATTTATATGTTCCCCAAAGCTTATGTAATATTTAATTTTTTTTTTTTGTTTTCAGAAAAATAAAAAATATAATATCTTTATTGTATTCATACATTTAAGTTCACTCAATTTTAAAATATTTATTAAAAAATGAAGAATAAAACCTTTTCTTATAGTCGTGCGTTTAATTTCACTCAGGATTAAAAAAAATGTTTGGATAAACATAAAAAAAAATAAATTTTGTCGTTCAAATTCACTCCTTCCTTAAAATGATTAATACCAAATGAAAGATAAAAGAATTTGTCTTGAAATCTTACTTTTAATATCACTCAATCTTTAAAATGTTAAAATAAAAAATAAAAATTTGTCGTGGAATCCTGCTTTTATTATCACTCAATCTTTAAAATGTTAAAATAAAAACATAAAAATTTGTCGTGGAATCCTGCTTTTATTATCACTCAAACTTTAAAATGTTAAAATAAAAATTGTCGTGGAATCTTGCTTGTATTATCACTCAATCTTAAAATGTTCAGTAAAAAATGAAAAACGAAAATTTGTCTAAGAATCTTGTTTAAGATAAAAAATAAAATTTTGTCTATGGATCTTGATTTTAATTTCACTCAATCTTAAAATGTTTAGTAAAAAATGAAAAACGAAAATTTGTCTAAGAATCTTGTTTAAGATAAAAAATAAAATTTTGTCTATGGATCTTGATTCTAATTTCACTCAATCTTAAAATGTTTAATAAAAGATGAAAAATAAAAATGAAACCTTGTGGATGTTACTCACTTTTAATCCTTCCATCTGCCAATAGTTCAATATATCCTCATTTAATTGGTGTATCTTTAGTTCATTCTTTCACCAACTTTCACTCCGTTGTTTTTCAACCCGTTTTCGGACCGTTTTCGAATTGTTTTGGCACCGTTTTTCAACCCGTTCTCGGACTATTTTTCACGCCTTTTTCAAACTGTTTTGAACCGTTTTTCATACCGTTTTTCATTACGTTTTTCACACTTCGGAATTTATCGCCGTTTTTCACACTTCGGAGTTCATCGCCATTTTTCACACTTCGGAATTCATCGCCGTTTTTCACACTTCGGAATTCATTGCCGTTTTTCACACTTCGGAATTCATTATGTTTTCGATAAAATCCGGCTCGAAGGACCATGTTTTGAGGTGTAGCTGGAGTTCCCTGTTTGTAGCGACCAAATCCTGCCAAATTCACAAATAATAATAATAAAAAGAAAATGTATTTAATAAAAATAAAAAATATATTCGTCGTCCTTTGTTGCGACTTGAACCGGGGACCTCTCGCATCTCAGATTTCTTTCCTACCTCTCGACCAGCAAGTCTTTGAAATTCATTCTTCATTTAGACCATAAAAACATGTTTGCTCACAATGTATAAATTTTATTTTTGTTTTAGTTCATTAATTCACAATTGATTTCACATATTTCACGATTGTTGATTAATTATAAAACATATATATAAAAAAATGGAACTTCAAAAATTGTTACTAGAAATTGAAACACTGATAATAATCTTGGAATTTGAAAATCCCTTCAAAGTTGTTACTAAAAATTGAGACACTGATAATAATCTTTGAAATTTATAAAATCCTTTTAAATATTGTTACTAAAAATTGGAACACTGATAATAAGATTTAAAATTAGAAAATACCTTCAATGGAGCTCTTGATACGTTTTATTTCTTACGACCTGACCTCTCTCCTGGCTAAAATGAAAGTGCAAAATCATGATCCCTAGTCCCCTACGAAGGACCGGGTTGACCTTTTTGTCCTTGTAAAAGATTTTGGGAGAGGAAACTAGTTTCCTTTTTAGTACTCTATTTGCGTACTCTATTTGTGAGGTTTTAAAACTTTAAATTAGGTCGGTAAAACAGGCCGGGTGTTAATGCCATTGACACATAAGTTTATTTACATTTTTTTAAAATGAAAGTGTCAAGGTTAGTTGTTTATATTGTGAAAAAGTGACTTTAAGATATCAAGATCTCCTTGCAGGTAATTTCTTTGACATTAGATTTACTATGGAAATTGGTTACAATTTTTTTTGTAATATTATTTTAGATAAAGCTTCATAATTTTTAATTCGGTTTTGGGGGCTCGTCGGTTTTAGGGGCTCGTCCCTGAACAGGGGCAATTCCCCTTTCGATAAATTATATACCAGCTGATCCCGTAACTCAACGAAGAAGAGGAAGTAAAAAATGAAGAATGACAGTGCTAAGTGCAATGTGTTTTTTTTTTGATGATGTTTGTTTATAATGATGAGGTGAGTATTAAAGTTTAAATATATTTCTAATTATTTTCTGAAATTTATGTGATCGTGAAACCGTGACAAAAATGATTATGTTGCAATTAATTAAATATAATTTCTTATTTTATTTCACAGGTACTATATTATGGTGATCTATTTCCTGGATGGAGAAACCAGCAGTTTCAGATAAGTATTTTATACATTTTTAGGATAATTTTCTTTGTAAAATATGTATTGTATTTTAGGCCGTCGACTGTTGAAGACGCAACATCCTCCCGGGCCAGAATAAGCAGGATTGTGCACGTACGTCTACTACGGTGCCAGGACATCTTGGAGATCTGGAAATACGTCTGCCACGGTGTTGGAGTTCTTCTTCATTATATCTGTGTGATCTGGAAGTACTAAGCAAACAGGAGGTTCGTAAAGGATAGTAGGGACTCAAGGTTAGTTTGGATAGTTTTTTGGGATAGTTTTTTTGTGTTCATTAATTGTGTTTGTGCAAATAATTAATCAGGCATGCGTTAATAATTAAACTGTTAATTGATTGTTTCTTTGTGTAAGTTTCCCGATTAAAAATGAAATTCGCCCGCAGCTAGCACGCAGCTAGCATGCACTAGCCCGCACGGCGCCCGCAGCTAGCATGCACGCCTGAGTGAAAATAACACTAGCCCGCAGCTAGCATGCAGCTGGTACGCACGAATATTATAAATCACGAGTAAAAATGAAATTCGCCCGCAACTAGCACGCAGCTGGCATGCACTAGCCCGCACGGCGCCCGCAGCTAGCATGCAGCTGGTACGCACGAAACTCAAATTTAAAATGAAAGAAAAAAAATTTTTTTCCTAGAATAAAAATTCTACGCCTCTTAAAAAAGATGGAGAAGAGTATTATATATGTATGTAAAGTCGTCATCAGGCACATTTTGAGATTTTCGTGCGTGTGGCGGGAGAGTGGATACCTGTGGCGGGAGCGTGCATCCCTCAAGCGAACAAATTTTTAGATTTTCGTGCCAGTGGCGGGAGCGTGTATCCCTGTGGCGGGAGCGTGCGTGCCTGTGGCGGGAGAGTACGTACTTTTGTGGCGTGCCTGTTTGTTCGCTATGCGTGCTAGCTGCGGGCGCGTGCGTTCTAGTAAGGAAATTAACCATGAAATTATTTTTAATCGGGTTTCTAATGGGATAGGGTTATCGATTGGTAGACGAGAAATTTTGACAATTGGCCTTCGAATGGTAGCATGCTTGATACGAATGTCTGCTACTCGCACTAATCCATCCTTTCCTGGAAGAACCTCCACAATGCGCCCTAATGGCCAGTTCATTGGGCTTAATCGATCATCCTTGACAAGGACGAGATCTCCTTTCGTTATATTAGGGTGTTGAGTGACCCATTTTGGCCGTTGTTGTAGTCTGGTTAAATATTCGCTAGACCATTTTCTCCAAAAATGTTGTGAAAGTGATTGAGTAAGCTGCCACCTGTTCAGCCGGTGCGGATTGGTCGTTGAGAAATCCTCTTGTGGTGGAGCTAGCAGAGAATCACCGATTAAAAAATGTCCTGGTGTGAGCGCACTTGAATCATCAGGGTCTGAGGTTAGTGGACACAATGGTCTTGAATGCAAGCACCCCTCGATTTGCGCTAACACGGTCGACATCTCCTCGAAGGTAAGCGTTGAATTTCCCAGAACACGTCGGAGATGGTACTTAGTGGATTTAACCCCTGCCTCCCAGAGGCCACCAAAATGAGGTGCATGTGGGGGATTAAAATGCCAAAGAACTCCTTGGTGTGACGTTTTCTCTGCAACTTCCATTTGTTTCGTTACGATGTCCTTCAGATAAGCATTAGCTCCCACAAAATTTGTTCCACAGTCACTGTAGACGTGTTTACACAAGCCACGTCTTGCCACAAATCTATTAAAAGCTGCCAAAAATGCTGGAGTGGTCATATCACTCACCAGTTCAAGGTGAATTGCCTTAACAGCTAGGCAAACAAATAGGGCAATATAACCTTTAGACGATGGGGCTCCGCGCCTTTTACTTGTTTTGATATTAAAGGGGCCACAATAATCAATCCCGGTATGCGTGAAGGGTCGCGTAATGTTAATCCTTGGAGAAGGAAGATCGCCCATGAATTGCGTGTTGGTTTGAGCTCTGAAACGATGACATTTCACACAGGCATGAATAACCTTTCGTACCACATTTCTTCCATTTAGCACCCAGTATTTCTGTCTGAGAGTGGATAAAGTTAGTTGTGTTCCTCCGTGTAGTGTTAGATGATGGTAATAATGTACGAGAAGATTGGTCAAATGTCCTGATTGTGGGATAATAATGGGGTGTTGTCTATCAAAGGATATGTCGGCGTTCCTAAGGCGTCCTCCGAGACGCAGCAGTCCATCGTTGTCAATGACGGGATTAAAGTTTTGAAGTTTGCTCTTGCCAGGTAGCGGCTTCCCCGAACGGATGTGTTCGAGTTCCATAGAAAAATTAAGATTTTGGTCAAACCTTAACCAGAATTGCGTTGCCTTCTCCAGTTCTTCAGAAGTTAGCCAGGTAGAGGCGCGATCTCCGCGTCGCACACGAAAGCGCAGGCAGTACGCTGTGACTTTAATGAGTTTTGTAAATGATGAAAATTTACTCAACAAGTCGGTCAAAAAAGTGTTTTTTGTAGCAAGAAGGCTGACTGCACAGATGAGCCTTCGTTCTTCTAAATTGGTGGAAGGTATGTCAGTTGGACAAGGCCAAGAGCTTCTATCCTTTGACAACCATTGAGGACCCTTCCACCACAAAGTATGATCATTTAATTCGGTAGGTAAAACTCCTCTTGACGCCAAATCCGCAGGGTTGGATGCTGTGGGGACATGATGCCACGGAACGTTTCCCAGTAAAGAAAAGATTTCACTACATCGAATGTTGCCCATTTTCGAGGATGCCCCAATAGCCATGACAAAACGATTGAAGAATCGGTCCACATGTGTACTTCAATTGCTGAGAACTGCATAATAGTTAAAATATGCTTAACAGTTTTGGACGCTAACACAGCGCCACATAATTCTAGCCGTGGGATCGTAACTGGTTTAATCGGTGCGACTTTGGTCTTGGCCATAATGATATTGACCTTTACATCTCCTTCTGAGGTGACTACCCGTAGATATACTACAGCTACATAGGCATGTTGAGAAGCATCACTAAACGCATGGATTTCCATCTGGTTTGATGATTGAACTGTGCCATACCATCGTGGGATACGGATTTGTTCGAGGTCAGCCGCCTGCTTCTTAAACTCCAACCATCTGTTTTGTACTTCGCGAGGTAAAGGTTCGTCCCAATCACAACCATGTATCCACAAGGTCTGCATTAAGATTTTCGCATAGGTGATCACAGGAGCTATCCATCCCATTGGATCGTATAGTTTTGCAATCTCCGAAAGGAGTTCACGTTTGCTTTTCACAAGTTTATCAGGAGTTAGATTTATTTTATAACCAAATGTGTCTAAAGACGGATACCAAATAATTCCCAAAGACTTCACTCCATTTTCCAAGTTTAAGTCCACAGAAGTTTGCACAGCTCGATCTTCTTCCAGAATGTTTGCCAAGATTTCTGCTTTGTTGGATAGCCATTTTTTTTAGCTTGAAGCCTCCTCGTTGTAGTAGTTGATCTAAGTCGCCTTGTAATTCAATGGCCTCTGAGATGGAATCCTTTCCGGTCAAGACGTCGTCCACATAAAAATCATTAAGCAGCACTTGTGAAGCCGAAGGGAACTGAGATTGCTCGTCTTTAGCCAATTGATGAAGTGTTCTAATCGCAAGGTGGGGCGCACATGTCACCCCAAAAGTCACGGTAGATAAGCAATAATCTTGTATGGGCTGATTAACATCACTTCTCCACACAATACGCTGATAGTTAATGTCATCTGAATGAACCGCAATTTGGCGGTACATCTTCTCGATATCAGCCATTAGAGCGAACTTGAATTTACGCCATCTCAACAGTACAGCAACTATTTCATTTTGGAGGCTAGGTCCAGTATGTAAAATGTCGTTCAGGGACACGGTGGAGGAGCTCTTTCGCGAAGCGTCGAATACTACACGCAGCCTTGTTGAAACGCTTTCTTTAAAAACGGCATGATGCGGTAAGTAATAGCTTTGATAACACGGTTTACCTTGATATATAACTAAATGGTCTTCTTCCTTTTTTTTAGCTAACCGCATGTGACCCAACTGAAGATACTCTTCTATGCACTTGGTATATTGTTCCCTTATGGATGGGTTCGAAGAAAATCGTCGCTCTAAACTGAGGAAACTCGCCACTGCACCGGCTCGTGAAGCACCTAACGAATGCTGATGATCTTTACTAATAAAAGGTAGTTTTACGCAATATCTCCCACTTTGTAAACGAGTATGAGTGTGTTCGTAAAAGCGTTCACACTCCTTATCTTCACTTTTAGGACATTGGATACTTGGTGTCTCTTCAATCCTCCAAAAATCTTGTAACTGGTTGCTAATAAGATTTAATGACACGGTGGATGTGAAGGTCTGATACCCTTGAGGTTGGTGTTCTGGGTCCGTCGTTCTACCGGATAAGACCCATCCTAGAAGTGTTCGTCGAGCAACAGGTTGACCTTTAGAGCCCTTCCGGACATCTGGTAAGATCAAGTCTCCATGGACATCCGCTCCAATAAGCACGTCAATCCTTCCTGGCTGAGAGAAATGTGGATCGGCTAGATTTAAACCATTGACATGAGCCCAATTAGTTGATGTTATCACTCTGGCCGGTAAATTATGTGCTAAGTCTTTCTTCACCAAAGCCTCCAGCTGCACAGTATCACTTGATGATGGTATGACGATATCAGCATAGACCTTTGTCCTGGAAGTTCCTTGCGGAATTTGACCTACACCTGTTATGCTGCCGATGACAGGCGATTTGCGAAGACCCAACGATTGCACCACGTATTCGGTACAAAATGAAGCTTGCGACCCTGGGTCAAGCAGAGCCCGAAAAGTTTTTGTAGTTTTCCCTGGACCTTGCAAAGTAACTAATGCTGTGGCTAATAAAACTTCCCTTTGAGTAGAGGTATGTAGAGAATTTATATGGGGGCTGGATTCCTTCTGTTCACTAGTAGTTTGAGAGTGGGGTGCTGGTGTAAATGACTTAAAAGTTTTTTCTTTCATCGAATTAGATCCGAAAGGCTGATCATTAGGAAAAATATGTAATAGGGTATGATGACGCTTATGACAACGGAAACACGAATTTTTGCTAGGACATTGTGGAGCCAGGTGACCGACACCTAAACAATTATTGCAGAGACCCTTTTTTCGTACAATTCCATTTTTATTTTGAAAGTTTAATTTTTGAAATTCTGGGCAGTTCCTTAGGGGGTGATTACCGTTGCATACGCTGCACGTAGTTCTAGTTCCTTCTATCATAAAGGATTGTGGTCGCATGAGTGTTCTCGTTGATCTTGTCCTTTCCTTCTCATCTTTGATGCTTGTTTTCCTCGTGTCCAGTGCTTCCAAGGCCCTAAATCTTTTCATTAAAAATTCCTCCAACTCAGTCCAAGTTGATAATTTGCTGGATCTGTCCAGTGATTGCTCCCAAAGTTGATGAGTCTCGATTGGTAACTTCTTCACGGCTACATGCACAAATATTGGATCCCAGTCGAATATTGGAATCCCTAAATTTTTTAACGATGTAATACACTCGTTGACTGTGTCCAGAATAGTTTTCACTCCTTGGGCGCTTTCGTTTCGTATAGTGGGTTGATCAAATAGCAAGTCCAGTTGTGTTCGCACTAGCACTCGGGTATTGTGATATCTTTCCTTCAAGAGTTTCCATGCTGGCAGATAATTGGCATTGGAGATCGTGATTTTACTCAATAAATTATAGGCTTCCCCTGAAACATATAATTTTAGGTATTGTAGCTTCTGCGCGGAAGGTATATTATTATTGTCATGAACTAATCCCTTGAAGAGGTCGTAAAAAGTGATCCAATTCTGGTACTCTCCATTAAAGGTTGGAATGGAAAGCTTTTGCAATTTAACACCGGAATATGATTTAGCTCCTTCACTGGCTGTCAGCCCTTTAGAGATGTCCAAGGGTGATGGCGATTCTGGCGGAAATAAATCGTTGAAGTCATCCTTCAAGCGCGCGTACATCGTAAGGAACATTTCCTCCACTGTGGAATAATAATCATCGCATAGGTATGGATTGTCATCATCCTCAGATGTTTTCAGGCAGATGATTTCAGCATCCCTCTCTTTGAATTCCTCCCAGTAGTCCTCAATAGTTTTTAAACGCCTCTCATAATAAGGTTTGGTTTTACGTTCCTTCCCGTCCTTTGTATAATTTATAAAAGCCTTTTCTAACTTTGTACCAGTGCCCATTTGTAATTTAATAAGGCGGTCCATATTTCCCTTGCAATTTCAAAAAAAAAAATACACGATAAGCAAAGTTGAAAGTGGTCGCAGGGAAAGGCCAGACGAAAGCAGACGAAACCGTACGGAACCAGGATCGAATCCACGACAGCAGAGTATAAAAAATAAAATGATATCCCCCTTTTAACACGACGAGTTTGAATTAAATTGGTCGAGTGGACAGATTTAAAACGCTTTGGATAAAAAGTCAATCGTTCTCAATTCATAATTCGACACTATATTTCTCAAATTTATCATAAAAGTAATAACCACATTGTCCGTTAATGAAGAAAGATTCGCAGAAAAGATTTATAACATCCAACACAAATTTAGTCCCTTATGTTCACCGCAAAATCCAAATGCAAATTATTAATAACGTCTCAATAAATTAAAAAAAACTCATGTAATGCCAGTTATTCACGTAAAGAAATTCAAAATTTAAATATAATCCACTTATTTCACCACTAAAATTCATATGAAAATTACAGTAACTAATAAAAATTCTTTTTATAAATTCAATCAACCACGTTTATTGTTAGTATAAAATATTTGAAATTTTAACGATAAGCCAATTGTTGCACCACCGTTAGTTATAAGTATTACTGTTATTTAATAAACCTCATGTAATCATATTTCTTTACATAAAGAATTTCAAAATTTAAATATTAGTCAATTATTTCACTACCGAATTCAGATGTAAGTCACTGTATTCATGACAATTCGTTTCATAAAATTAATTTTAGCATAAACGGATTTCATATGTAAAGATAAGTCAATGTTTCACCACTGTTAATTATATGTATTACTGTTATTTAATAGCTGTAAATTTTTTTTTTTTTTTTACAGTTCAATAAATTCACTTTTATTCAAAAAAAAAAATCGTAAATTCTTTGCATGATGTATGAATTTAAAAAAGCCACCGTTACTCGATTCGATTATAAATTGTTCACGATAAAGATTTAAAAAACTGTTTGTACCGATCTTAGCACATATATTTTTTATATAAATATAATAAAGAATATCATAGAGAATTTAAGCCACTCACCTTAAATTCCTATTTATCCGGCTCGAAGGACCAAAAAATGTTGCAGCCACGATGAGATGTATGTAAGATGAATTGTTTTCTTATTAGAACCCGTTCAACTAAAACACGTCTAATTTCTTTTATCACAAGTTTCTACACAATTTTATTTGTAATTAATTATAATTTACAAAGTTGAGTTTATTTTAAATGTAAAGTTCTACACTGGATTTCACAATATTAATTCTTAATGATTTCACAAGAATTCTTAATAAGTTTATTTTGCGAATAACTTAGAGTTCACGACTATTATATGTACAATAGATTTCACAACGATTAAATGCTCAAATTGTTATAATAATTAGATTTCACATTACACGTCCGATCGGTTTCACGATAACTTTGCAAGAGAGTAGATCTCCTGTTCAGAACTTTTCTCATCATCTAAAATTGAAAGTTATTCACCGTTTTTCACCGTTTTTTTTTGAACCCGAGAAATTCATCAGCTGGTTGAAAAGTGGGGCAATTCCCCTTTCGATAAATTATATACCAGCTGATCCCGTAACTCAACGAAGAAGAGGAAGTAAAGAATGAAGAATGACAGTGCTAAGTGCAATGTGTTTTTTTTTTGATGATGTTTGTTTATAATGATGAGGTGAGTATTAAAGTTTAAATATATTTCTAATTATTTTCTGAAATTTATGTGATCGTGAAACCGTGACAAAAATGATTATGTTTGCAATTAATTAAATATAATTTCTTATTTTATTTCACAGGTACTATATTATGGTGATCTATTTCCTGGATGGAGAAACCAGCAGTTTCAGATAAGTATTTTATACATTTTTAGGATAATTTTCTTTGTAAAATATGTATTGTATTTTAGGCCGTCGACTGTTGAAGACGCAACATGAGCAATTTAGTATTTTCTTAATAAATTGGAAATAAAGTAACTATAAAAGAAAATTTAACAGATGAACACTTTTTATCCAGTAATTTGGCGGTCATTGTATTTTATTCCGAATCAGGTAATATACGAGTACGTTTAAGGGAAAAACAAGTTCGAATAAAATCCGTTACTCTTGTTTGGATAGACGTTGTTTCACTTGTTTGAATGTTTCTATTTTTTTAACGAAATTTAATAAAGAAGTTCTCAATTAATTTGTTTGGTGAAATGTAAGATTATGAGGTGTTACTTGTGATGTCCGTTATATTTTATCTCTATTACATAAATTTTGATTTTGCCGCTGATTTCGTTGTGCTGGTTGAGTGCAGTTGTATTCTCATATAATTTCAAAGCGCGATTAGGATAACTCGTAGCATCTTCTGAGAGGTATGCATGCGGTAGAACAATACACATTTTGATTTTACATTGGGTTTCGCTGACCACAATTTTAGTGTGAGTACGATATCGTGTTAAAGAATAACGCCACCCTGTTTTGGTTTGATTTGCATTGTGTTTAGCTTCATTGTGTAATCCATTTCTACAGAATCCCAGCTAATAAACTAGTTGAAGAAATAAACCCAGAACATCTCTGGCATAAAGCTAGCTTAGGCTCTATTTATCAATTTTAACTTAAGGTTTAATTATTCCTGCAGCTGGGTCAGACCCATTTACTTAGTCTGTCTGTCAATTCTCGACAATTCGATTCGTGATTAATACCTCGCAACAGTTCTAGCCGTGACACCATCACTTGTTATTCATATATTTTCGTGCTCCATTTCACATCCTCCAGAACCATTATGGCACATGATACAGTTGAATTGATTAACCTTCAGCGAAGCATTGTCGGCCAAATAAAAAAGGTGTGGGCAAATTATAAAAAGGCTCCAAAAGATAGACTGATCCAGGGCTATATTCAAGGCAAGATAAATGAAATCGAACGACGGTGGGAGGATTATACCACCTACTATCAACGGCTTATAACATCCGCGTCTGATGAAGATAAAGCAACTTTTGATTATTTTATCCAAGACGAATTTAGTGCCTCGGAAGAATTATACGCAGAATATCATAGTAATTTGCTAGAAGCACTTTCGGCCATGCCTAAATCTAAGCCCATAAATATAGCACCCATACCCTCAACTTCTCGAAAACTCAGTTTAATATCAAAGTCTCAGAAAAACGTGAGGGAAAACCCAACTGTTGATCCCGCAGCAGTTAGCCCTAGAGTCTCTCCACTTCTTTCAGATAGTGAGGAAGATGGTCCATCAGTGCCCTTTGACAGACCAGTCACCCCACCATCAGGTATACACTCCCGATCTAGCCCAATCAAGTTACCCCGAATAAATTTGTCTACCTTTAACGGAAACTATCGAGAATGGGTGTCTTTCCGCGATCTGTTTTCCTCCCTAGTACATAACAACCAGACCATTCCCTCCGTACAAAAGCTACACTACCTAAAGTCCTGCCTGAGTGGAGAGGCATTGCAACTCGTTAGGCATCTAAGCACCATCGATGCTAATTATGAAATAGCCTGGAGTCTTATCCAGCAGAGATATCAAAATGACCGTTCATTGATCACGGCCGAGATTGCCACCCTTTTATCTCTTTTCTAGATGGTCGCTTTCGAGCCTTGGAGGCGGTTGTAGCCGGAAAAACTCAACGAATGCTCCCCAAACCCAAAGGAATTAACACTCAATCAGAGAAATCAGCTCGAGTATTCCACATAACCCATGAACTCAAATGTCCTTGATGCAGTGAGCCCCACACTTTAAGAAACTGTCGTCGGTTCAGACAGCTGAGCCCCCAAGAAAGAGCGAAGTTAGCCTCCCAAAAGAAACTGTGTTACAACTGTTTGGCCACAAGTCACACGGTCCGTGCTTGCCCCAATACCCAATCGTGCTTTAAATGCCATAAGAGGCATAACACTCTCTTACATCTGGAGCGAGAATTAAAACCCACAGATGAAAACTCACCCCGCGCTGCGCTACCTCGCACCCCACTTCCTACGTACACTCATTTTTCCTGCATACGCCTAAACCTACCCTACTTGCCACGGCAATGATTAAAGTTCAATCCCACGATGGTGCTTTGACAGTATTAAGAGCCCTGGTCAGATCCAGGGAGTCAGGTTACAATCATCACGAATGCAGCGATCCAACTTTTGAAATTAAGAAAAATTCCAATCGACGTTAACATTCTAGGCATAGAAGAAATCCCGACATGAAAGGCCACAGCTTTAGTCAAACTGAAGATTTCCGTCAACTCCGAACTATCAGAATTCGTTCAGGCAGAGGCTATGGCTGTAAATTCCTTGACCAAGCTTATGCCTGCAGAACGCATAAACCCTGAACATTGGCCCCACCTCCAACATCTCTATTTGGCGGATCCGCAATTTCATCACCCGGGACATATTGATTTGATCATCGGAGTGGATGTGTACACGCAGATCGTCGAGGGCGAGGTGATAAATGGGCCAGTGGGTACACATGTAGCCCAGAAAACCCGTTTGGGATATATTATACTTGGGGAGCTCCATCAGACCCAACCTCGACAATCGCGACGGGTGGAGAACGTGGTCAGCTTACATACTTGCTGTAATATTAATAATACACTAAAGAGATTTTGGGAGATTGAGGAAGTCCCAGAACAAAATGAACTATGCGCGGATGATCTACTATGTGAAAAGATCTTCGCTACAACGCATAAACGCGATTCTGATGGGCGCTATGTTGTGCACTTACCTTTCCGATCCCTGCCACCCAACGAACCCAAGTTCGGAGCTTCACGACCGACGGCAATTAAACGCCTTGAACAACTGGAACACAGATTGTCCAAAGATCCAAAAATGTATGAAAGATATTCCGCATGTATGGAAGAATATCTTTCCCTAGGACATATGCGCAGGCTTACAGAGAAAGAACTTGACATTCCTACAAATAACCATTGCTATTTACCCCATCACGGTGTCGTGAAAGAAGAGAGTGTCACCACAACACTACGGATGGTTTTCGATGCGTCGTGTCACACCACTAATGGGTTTTCGTTGAATGAACGTCTGCTGTCCGGCCCAGCTCTGCAAATAAACATTTTCAGTCTTTTGTTGGAACGGCGTCAAAAAAGATTTGTTTTTAATGGGGACATTGAAAAAATGTATCGGCAGATTAAAGTGTTTCCGGAAGATGCGAACTACCAAAGAATAGTCTGGCGTAGAAGTCCTGGACAACCTGTCCAAGACTACTGCCTGTTGACGGTCACTTTTGGTACATCAAGTGCACCATTCACGGCAATACGTACTATCCATCAGCTAGCCCAGGATGAGAGTCGCTACCATCCCAAGGCAGCAAAGGTGTTACTGACGGATGTGTATGTGGATGATATATACTCCGGAGCAGATGAGATCGAGGAAGCAGTTAAGCTACAGGAAGAGTTGACTAACATCCTGCGAAAAGGAAAATTTGAGTTGCGGAAGTGGACAGCGAATGATCCGAGACTGGCGAACTGTGTGTAAATTGGGGCCTTAAGATATGGGTAAATCCTACAAAAAAAATGTACTCGATTGTTTAGCCTCCAACGGCTAGCCAAACCTGCGACTTGTCGAATGCTGCAGAGTACGAGCCAAGTAACACTGAATTGCGAAAAGGCCATTAGAATTTAGAACTACAAGAAGGCACACACCGTATTTTAGCGTAATGAATAGCTTGTTGGGTGAGTGCTCACGTTTTGGTAGTTGTGTGTCCACCACAAGCGGAAAACGAGGAGGTCAAGGGAGTCCGAATTATCAGTTACCTCAAATAAAATTTTGCTCCCAACAGCCTAACCCCCCCCCCTCCACCCAGATGAACTTTTTTGCACGCCTTCCACTAGATTTAAATACGACCTTAAATACTAGAGAATTTTTTAAAATTTGAAAAATCTCACGTGAGTTTAGGGGGATGGAGGGGGGGTTGAAAAATCGCAAAAATCACCTCACGCAATTCATGGACGACCCCTAATACGCAACAATTTCTCTCTGGGGGGGGGGCTTGTTTCAGGTGAAAAAAAATAACAAAAATGGGGGACCAGGTGAAAAGTAAAAAAAAATGAAAAAACCGAGAGAGAGAATCACTTTGAGTTGGTGAAACTTAAAAACAAAAGCATTCATGAATTTTAATGTCTTGTGGCTAGTGTTCAGGAGATTAAAATGGAATTTGACCACAACAACGTCTTTTATGGGTAAAGGTAAAAAATATGATATAAATAAAAAGAATGCGCGCTTCAGTAACTCGCCATGTGTAAACACAAAAAAAAAAACGCCAGCAGAAAAACATGTTTGTTCCCACGTTAACAGAAACACAAAACAAATGCAAATAAATAAATGGAAGCGAAAGAACCGAAGCGCGGTGATAATAATTATTATCAATAATAATAATTAAAAAAAAGAATATATAACAATAATGATAAAATATGGCCTTTTATGGAGTTTTAAGTATCCGTCATAAATCATGCAACAAAGATTCATTGAAAAAATATTTTTATTCCCTAGTAACGCCTACGCCTCTGTGTTTTTTTTTTGTTTTTTTGTTAAAAAACGAACGATCATTATCGATCTTTATCAGCTGTGGTATTGTGGACCATTTAGAATGGAGGAGGTACTGCACTTCTGACACATATTCCTGAGCACTGTCGACTACTACAGCCCTCTTTAGTTTCTGTACCAAACCCCTTCATGGTCAAGACCTTGGGAATATATTGGAACCCTAGCTCAGATTAATATCAGTTTCGACTTCGATCGGAACAAACACCACCCCCTTATACCAAAAGGAAGGTTCTTTCTGCAATTGCCAAACTATATGATCCCTTGGGATGGCTCGCACCACTGGTTATTGTTGCAAAAATATTACTACAAAGGTTGTGGCAATCCGGTGTGTCCTGGGATGAACCCCTCCCTCAGGAGTTAAGCTCGGTCTGGAAAAGCTATTCCGAAGGGCTTCCATTGATGGAGAAGGTGACCATACCCCGTTGGCTGAATCTTTCGCCGAGCTCCTCTATCCAATTGCATGGATATTGCGACGCTTCTGAGCGCGCATTGGCAGCGGTAGTTTTTGCCAGAATTGATAATTCTGGAGACATCCGTACTTTCCTCCTATGTTCAAAGACAAAAGTGAAACCTGTCACGTTACCCCGTTTAGAGTAGTGCGGAGCTGTTTTACTCTCGAAGCTTCTTCGCACAGTGAAAGATAGCTTTCCCAATCAAGTGAGTGAGACCGTAGCATGGACAGATTCATCCACTATGCTGTCATGGATAAAAAAGCCTCCAACCATGTTCAAGACATTTGTTAGAAATCGTGTTGCCGAGATCCTGCGATACGCTGACTCAGTGGCATGGCGCTACGTACCATCAGAAACGAACCCGGCAGACCAAGCAAGCCGAGGAACCGCAGCCCGTAAATTCATAGAAGACCCTCTTTGGTTCCATGGGCCGTCTTGGCTCCGAGAACACCCATCAGCGTGGCCCACACAAAGGTGACCTGACGCGTCTCAATACAAAGACCCCGAATTACGTGAAACAAAACCCCAAGTCTTTCACCTCAAAATTGAGCCCAATTTCTCATCCCTTATGTTGAAATTCTCCTGTTTGAACCGTTTGATACGAGTCAGCGCTTACGTTTTTCGCTTTATAGCCAGGTGTAAACATCAACCGAACCCATCTAGCTTCCTCTCCTCTGACGAGATAACCAAGAGTAGGCAGTTTTGGATAATTCTAGTGCAACGAAGGCATTTCCCAATGGAGACCGAGATGTTACTCAGTCACAAACCCGTGCCGACAAAAAGCAAAATCTTATCCTTACAACCCTTTTTAGACTCTGACGGGCTTCTTAGAGTTGAGACCTGAAAGGAAAAGAATCAACAATTAAAAAACACCCGAAATCAAGTAACATACCTTCAAATATCCAGCAAGTTACAAAATGTCCTAAACCAGCATACAAAATTCCAACGTCGAAAACCTGAAAATAACCACAATATCAACACAAAGAAAAAAAGTTCAAAAATCAAAAAAATATTTATCTGATAACACCGAAAAAAGTTGGCCTTTCAAACACCTCCTCCTGAGCCCCACCAAGAGATCCAGACAACCTAAAATATAACTAAAATTGATATAAATTAAATCCGAGATAAAAATATACTTACCAAAATAAAAGCCCATTTGACGTCTATGGGCAGAAAAGGAACAGCTGATCGGACATCGCACACAGATCTAGTACATAAACGCGAAATTATGTACTTCGAGAACGAAGCCCCATGCCAAAGGATAGCCGCAGCTATTGTTCAAGTAGAAATAAATACCGACGCACAGACGGCGTTAAATCAGATTGCTTTTAGTCTTTCTAGAGTCTTGAACTAGAAGATAAAATCTGTATTGAGGTTTTAGCAATAAAGCAATTTCAAAGCCTAAGTATCGAACTTAGCATTCTGGAAAGACAGAAAAGTAAAGCCCGAATTAAAGACAGTTTTGAAGTCTTTAATACAGCAGTAACTTAATCACCAGAATTGATTTCAGCAGTTACTCTAACCAACCACAGAGGGACGAATTTGCGAAGAAACAAGGCAAAGCAGTCCAGCAAGCCACAACCAGGGCAGCAAGCAGCAACCAGGCAGCAAACAGAAAGCAAATCCCAAGCGATTCCCAAGAAACGAAACCAGAGTGCAGCATCACAAAGGTTATTCCTGGCTGTTCTAATTGCAGAACACATCAGTCGAAACATCAATCATCACGCTGACAGATAGGTGGCGTTATCAATTAAGCTTCTAGAGCAAGCAATATTTTGGTAATTCTTATTTACAAAACAAATAAAGAACAATTAACGAATTTCAAGTAATAAATCACGAATTAATAACAAATTGAAGATTGAATTAAAATATTTTGGCAATTTGTAAATCTAAGGTTGAATTTTATTGAATTTATATTGGGAAAAATCTAATAATTGATTGCAAATAAATAGTAATTTGATTATTGGAAAAAATTATCTTTTTATTGAATCACACCCTTCCGGCACCTTTTTATTGAGTCAGAAATTAAATTGCTAATTCTGAACATTGGTCCTTCGAGCCGGATAGTGATTCAATAAGATAACCCAAGCCGCAAATCAGAAACATGGAAGAATTACTCGATCATCAAAAATGACTTCTAGAACGCATCGAGAAGGCATATCGCAACTTTTCCAAGAATGGACCAAGTAGAAAAATGGAAACATACTTCCAAAAGAAACTCGACGATCTCGATGACGACTGGAAAAAGTTCCGCAACAACGAGGAGAAAATAATGAGCAAGACGCTAAGTGAAGCCGAACACAAGCATCCATACTTCAAGGACGATTGGTACGCAGAAGTGGAAGAAACTTACATAAACACCTATTCCGCAATCAACGAAGAATACCTCAAGATCCGTCCAGCCGCAGACCCAAGAGCCGAGCAGTTATCAACAGATCTAAATAATAGTCAAATTGCTCACCATAACAACGAGGTAAAACTTCCACGAATCTCAATACCCACATTCGCAGGCGACTATGCATCATGGCCATCGTTCTTGGACTTGTTCACCAGCCTCATATACAACAAAACATCATTATCAGGTGCTCAAAAACTCCAATATCTAAAGGCTCATTTATCTGGGGAAGCATTGAGACTACTCAGCAATACATTAGTAAGCGATGCCAACTATGGACCTGCATAGAATCTACTCGTTGATACTTACGACAATAAGCGAGCATTATTAAAGACCCAGCTCGACATTCTACTCAGCCAACCGAAGTTAAGTCGCGAATCAGCACAAGGCATCAAGGAGCTGAAGACAAGGACCCACGAATGTCTCACAGCTATTGAGAATCTGAAAATCTCAACACAGAATTGGGACCCTATTCTCATCTATTTGCTTGTACAGACACTACCGACCGAAACTCATGAGCAGGGGGAGCAATCCCAGAGCACCAAATCAAGGCAATCGATTCCAACATGGGTGGAACTACGCGAATTCTTGGAAACCAGGTTCAGAACCTTGGAAGCTGTCAGCAAACCAACAAGCAACAAGAATGAACCTCACGCAAGCAAGTCCAGAGATCACCCAAGAAGAAGAACCCAAGCCTTCCACGTAGCAAATCAAAGCGTATGCATTCTGTGCAAAGGCGCACATGCCATAGGGAAATGCCCCAAATATGTGCAGTTCAGCATCGATGAGAGATATAAAAACAGTTAAATTAAAGGATCTATACATCAATTGCCTGAGAGCAGGCCATCGCTCATCACAGTGTCCCAGTAGAGGTAGGTGTTTCCAATGCGGAAAGACTCACCATACAACCTTACACAGAATCCAGTCAGCGAGTCAAACCAATAGCAGCGTTTCCGCCGCCCAAAAGTCCAAACAATGATGCACCAGCCAATCAAACACACACATGCTTCGCTCAGGCAGTACCTTATGACTGCCGACAAGTACTATTAGCTACGGCGCTGGTCACCGTAATATCTCCAACTGGACGAGAGCAGGTCTGCAGAGTACTCATCGATCCCGGATCTCAATCCTCATTCATACGTGAGTCTGTGGTTCAAAATCTACACCTCAAAAAGGAGCTAGTACAAACAGCAGTAACCGTGATCGGTAACATGCCAAAGGGAAGATCACAAAATGGGCTTCGCTGCAGCTAAAACCACGAAACCAACAGTCGAAGAACATCCAGGTCCAGGCACTGGTAATTAACAAAATAACTAACCCATTACCAAATAGTGAATGTTCCAGCAAGGATTGGGCTCATTTAAATGGTCTCGAATTAGCGGATCCAACATTCTACAAGCCGGGTCACATTGACATCCTTTTGGGAGCAGATGTATTCCCCATGATCATCTTGGCCGGTCTAAGAAAGGGCAACGAGGGAGCCCCAGTTGGCCAAAACACGGTGTGTGGATGGATCATTTCTGGGAAGACCACTCCAGCTGCACAAACAAGCTCACATATGGAAACATTCTTCACTCAGGTGACTCCTAACGATGAGCTAAAGAGATTCTGGGAACTGGAAGAACTTCCACCAAGATCCAAGTGGACAACCGAAGAAACCCGCTGTGAAAACCATTTCAACAACAACGTCACTAGATGCAGCAACGGACGTTACCAAGTCCGGCTTCCATTTGTTGCTGATAAAGTACAACTTGGCGCATCAAGACACATCGCGGTTCGAACCTTGATGCAAATGGAGAAAACGATTCCAACAAGATCCTGATTTGAAAGCAGACTACGTCAAATGCATACAGGAATATTTGACGTTAGGTCACATGGTGCCTACCACCACCCCAGAATCAGCACTTCAAAACCAATTGCCCAACGACACACCAACATATCGATGCTGTTACTTACCTCACCATGCTGTCATCAAACCGAGCAGCACGACCACGAAACTGAGAGTAGTGTTCGACGCATCTCGTCCAACTGCCAATGGAAATTCATTAAATAGCGTATTACTGAATGGACCAGTAATACAAGACTCGTTAATGTCTACTCTCATGCGATGGAGAAAATATCGAATTGCTTACATGGCCGACATCGAGAAGATGTACCGGCAGATACGAGTTCATCCAGACGATGCCGATTACCAACGGATTGTTTGGACGGAATCACCAGATCAGCCTATACGAGACTACAAACTCTTGACCGTGACGTTCGGAACAAAGAGCGCTCCTTTCCTTGCTGTCCGAACCATGCACCAATTGGCGAAAGATGAAGCAGAAATGTTCCAAATCGGCTCCAACGCTGTACTCAACGATTTCTACGTTGACGATTTGATGACTGGCGCAGATAACATAGAAGAAGCAAGACAGAAACAAAGGCAATTAATTCAGCTTCTCCGAGCTGGAGGGCTAGAGCTCCAAAAATGGGCCGCGAATCACAACACCATCTTGGAAGAAACTCCGGCAACCGATCGAGAGGTCTCATTTCCTCTCGCAGTAAACTCAGAGGAAGTCAAGGCTCTGTGCTTATTATGGAATCCTGCCAGCGATACACTGTCGTACAAGGTCAGCATGGAGTCAGCACCAGAAACATACACAAAACGGAAAATATTGTCCGAAATTGCGAAGCTGTTCGACCCCATCGGCTGGCTAACCCCAGTAACAATTAATGCCAAAATACTCATACAAAGTCTTTGGCTGACAAAACTCGACTGGGATGAAACGGTCCCGATCAACATCGATCAACAATGGCGAAGGTTCCGAGCAGACCTCCAAGTTATCCAAACTATTCAAATCCCGCGGTGGATTGAAGCTCACAACAAAATCCAGAACATCGAAATCCATGGATTTTGCGACGCATCCATCAAAGCATATGCAGCAGCCGTATACATCCGGACACAGAACGAAGACGGCAACTGCCATTGCCACTTAATCGCTGCCAAAAGCAAAGTGGCACCCATCAAGACCATCTCACTGCCAGAGCTAGAGTTATGCGGAGCGCACTTATTGGCCAAATTACTGGCGTAAGTAAAGGACGACATGAAGTTCGAGCAGGTAACTACACATGCTTTGACTGATTCTACAATTGTAGTCGCATGGTTGAAAAAACACCCATCATCATGGAAAACATTTGTGGCGAACAGGGTCTCACAAATACATCAGCTACAAACCAAAGTAGCTGGCGTCATGTTAGAACAGAAGACAACCCTGCCGACTGCGCCACAAGAGGACTATCACCGAGTGAATTGAAACCACATAAGTTATGGTGGACCGGCCCTCACTGGCTCCAACAGACAAAGGAGCACTGGCCCAAAAGGAAGGAAATCCAAGACACCACGATGGGATTACGAAAAGCCATCACCAATATGCATGTCGAAGTGGATTCCTCGAGTAACGACCTGATCAATGATATTCTTCATTGACGAAATTACTACGTGTCACAGCATACTGTCGACGATGGTTGAAGACGCCAAAATCACCTGCCATACCCAAACTATCTACCTTACGTCAGAAGAAATACAAGCAGCCCTAAAGTGCTGGATAAAAAACGTCCAAACGCAGGAATTTGAAGAGGAGAGACGAGCGATCCAATCCAAACTCCCAATATCCAGCAAAAGTAGGCTCATCCGATTGACCCCGTTCCTCGATCAAGAAGGTATTTTGAGAGTAGGAGGGCGCATCCAAAATGCCAATACAACATTCTCCGAAAGCCATCCCATTATCTTGCCAGAGAAGAGCCCATTAGCCAAACTCATCATCGACAATATCCATCGCACGACATTACATGGGGGCACACAGCTAATGTTACATATATTGAGACAGAAGTACTGGATATTAAACGCACGAAACGCAATAAGACGTCATAATCATCAATGCATGCAGTGTTTTAGGCAAAGAGTGACAGGACAAACACAATTAATGGCCAATCCTCCCACATATCGGGTCCGTCCTGCAAGACCCTTCGCGCACACTGGCGTGGACTATTGTGGTCCTTTTGAATTGAAAATATCGATTCTACACACTATTCATCTTGCACTATTCATCTGCATGGTGACTAAAGTCATCCATCTAGAAATTGTCACCGATGCCTCCACAGAAGGATTCCTTACAGCATTCCGAAGATTCATCTCAAGACGCGGGTTATGCTCCGACATATACAGCGATTGTGGATCCATCTTTATCGTAGCAAATAATGTCCTCACACGTTTCAAGATTGAAGCCAACAAAACATTGGAACGAGATCTGGCCGAAGCCATGGAAAATCAAGGAATCCATTGGCATTTCAACCCTCCAGCATCACCCCACTTTGGAGGACTTTGGGAAAGCGGGGTAAAATCGGTGAAGTATCACTTGAAACGTACAATTGGAGATGCAAGACTGACGTATGAAGAGCTTAGTACCCTCACAACGCAGATTGAAGCTGCGCTCAACTCTAGACCTCTCACTGAATTAACCCAAGACCCAGATGACATGTCAGCTTTAACCCCAGGACATTCCCTGATAGGTGGTCCAGTACTTACACCGCCAGAACCCAGCCTCCTCGACACGAACATCAAGCCTAAGTATCGAACTTCTTCTTCTTTGATCCGTTAGCTGGCGGTCCGAGCGGGACGTCCCCGCAACGGGTACGCTGCTGTCGGTGCCGCTGGGTCCCGAATTCTATTCACGATTCGCTTCCATTCTTCTCGGTTTTTGGCGGTGTCTCGAGCCTCGGTAACTGATAACACTGGTTAACAAATTTTAAGGTTTTGTTAATCCATGAAATGAGCTGTGCTAATTGCGAAAGAATACCTCTAAACATACATTTTGATGTAAGTTTTAAGGTCGAGTTAGCTCGCGTTTTTTGTGGAATCAAATAAAAATTTTTTGACTTAAGATAACAATAAATCACATATTATAAAATTTAAAAATGAGTTAATATATTGCTTTTCCGTTTATAAATAATATCTACAGCCTCTCTCTTCAACGTCCAGCAGTAGTCTGCTAACATAGCAGGACTCCATTTGCCCTGGTATCGCCAGCGCAATCTTAACGTTCTTTATGATGCAATACAAGATTAAACTTGCATAACTCGATAACTCGAGCTAAGACACTTGTAATATTATAATTGATGATTAGTATTTACCAAGTACTGCCTATTTTTGTATTTCGTCATTCATGGGCAAAACCATTGTTAACCAGTGTAATCGTTGATTCTTTAAGTCACCCTCGATATTCTTCAACCAGGTTTTCTTCGGTGCCGATCGCTGTATTCTCCAGTCTGCAGGACGGTCTCGCCAGAACTTAGCATTCTGGAAAGACAGATTTGAGGTCTTTTCCCAGTAAAGCCCGAATTAAAGACAGTTTTGAAGTCTTTAATACAGCAGTAACTTAATCACCAGAATTGATTTCACCAGTTACTCTAACCAACCACAGAGGGACGAATTTGCGAAGAAACAAGGCAAAGCAGTCCAGCAAGCAGCAACCAGGGCAGCAAGCAGCAACCAGGCAGCAAACAGCAAGCAAATCCCAATCGATTCCCAAGAAACGAAACCAGAGTGCAGCAACACAAAGGTTATTCCTGGCTGTTCTAATTGCAGAACACATCAGGCGAAACATCCATCGTCATCTGACAGATAGGTGGCGTTATCAATTAAGCTTCTAGAGCAAGCAATATTTTGGTAATTCTTATTTACAAAACAAATAAAGAACAATTAACGAATTTCAAGTAATAAATCACGAATTAATAACAAATTGAAGATTGAATTAAAATATTTTGGCAATTTGTAAATTTAAGGTTGAATTGTATTGAATTTATATTAGGGAAAATCTAATAATTGGTTGCAAATAAATAGTAATTTGATTATTGGAAAAAGTTATCTTTTTATTGAATCACGCCCTTCTGGCACCTTTTTATTGAGTCAGAAATTATATTGCTAATTCTGAACAATTGCACCACAGCAGCATTCTTAGCCGCGATTTGTCTCTCGTAGAGGATTAAGCAAAAGGGTATTCTCTGACTGTGGAACCAACTTTGTTGGCGCTAAAAGACAATTAGACCAAGATCAAAGGGCCTCCTTAGTCACCGCCTGTCGAGCAACCGCGGAAATTTATAGTAACGAAGGTGTTGAATGGAAATTTATACCGCCTGCGTCGCCTCATTTCGGTGGGCTTTGGGAGGCAGGAGTGAAATCGCTTAAGCATCACATCAAACGAATTTTAGGAAATGTTGTGCTGACTTATGAAGAACTGGCAACTGTCACTACACAAATTGAAGCGTGTCTTAATTCACGGCCCCTCTGCCCCTTGTTGGATTCCCCGGACGATTTATCATACCTGACGCCAGGCCATTTCTTAGTTGGCGGACCACTTCTGCTCCCTCCAGAAAGAGATCTCGCCGATACCCCTGTGAATGCGTTACAAAGGTGGAAGTTGCTCCAAAAACTTCAGCAAGATTTTTGGCAAAGGCGGAGCTCAGAGTACCTATCGTCACTTCAACAAAGGCCAAAATGGAATGCACCCTCCAAGAATGTGGAGATCGGGAACATAGTACTCATCAAAGACGAAAGATTACCACCTCTCAGATGGATGCTCGGCCGAGTGGTACAAACCCACCCTGGTAAAGACGGGCGAGTGCGTGTTGTGACTCTGCGCACGCAAGCAGGAGAACTGCAGCGTCCCATAACTAAGGTATGTTTACTGCCATGTTTAGAACCTACCAAATAACCCCCAGCTTTCCCTCAAACATATGAAGCACTTAACTTGAATTAAATAACTATACAATTACATGAAGTGAATTAATGAATTATTTTTGTTTGAATTATGGGTGTAATTTTATATAACTGCTAATCATATCCCTCTTCCTATATATTTAGCCTTAGCTCCTTTTTCATCCTTGCGTCAAGCCTGCACTATTCCATTCATCTTTAGAAACCTGACGATTTCAAGGCGGCCCAGGAAATGTTGGACGATGTCAGGTTGACGCCATCTCTAAGGAAAAGATCGAATGAGCAACCCCAACGCAGAATATCGATGACATCAGCACCCGGCGATCAGGCAGAAAGCTTCTACAATATAAAGCTTTCTCCCCTCTTTTTCTTGCTTTGGTCCATAGAGATCTCCCATCAGGAGATCCCAATTTTGATGATCATGTTTTAATATTTCATTCTGTTACTACTAATCAAACGATCAAGTTGTTATATTACATTCAAAGTTGTTATATTGCATAGCGGATATCTACATATGGATATAATAAAGTAGATATATTTATATAAGGAATATTGGTATTTACTTTCCTACGTATTATAATATATTATCGAAGATAAGTACCTGCCCTATCGTCTGTACTACGGCGATAACACCATCGAGAGAATTCACCCAACAACCCAACCCAACAGAATTAAAAAAAATCATAATCTAGCATAAGTAAAGGCTCTGTACGTCCCGTCCTAAATCCGCCAAAAACACAACCCGATTCGCCAACAAATAAATTTCATACAATTTTAAATACGAGCAATGCCCCCTTGCTTTGCTGCGTAGCATTGCTCTTATTGAGCCCCCAAAGAGTTGTTATAAACAAAAAACCAAAAAATAAAAATCGATTTAAAAATTAATAATCATAATCGTTCCAAAATTCAAATTATCAGATTATATTTCATTTGTAAAATCCTAACATTCATTAAAAAATTATCACACTGGAAACTCAAATGCAATATTGCACATTTTTCCGTTGCAATAATTTCGTAGAAATCCACGGTGATAAACACCGTGGATCAACATAAAAATTATTGTTATTAGAATCAGGTGTCAGGTTTCAGCTCGAATCTGTCTGCTTGCTGCAGATTCGGGCGGTAAGAAAATCTGTTTTCTGCTGAGATCCCCAACTTTTTCCTTGCGGCGTGGGAAAAACTTTTTTTCCAAACCACGCCCGGGCCCGGTAACGGTAAAAATTAATAATTGAATTAAGTGTTGTCTAAACCCTTGACCGCGGCGGGCGCGTCCCGAATTTTGAAAGTGTTGTTCTAACTACGATCGGCGGCGGGGGCGCGTCGAAAAATTTTAATTAGCGGAGTTCTTAGTTATTCTGTTGTGTTTTCGATGGTTAGGGACCCTCGTGTTCCCGTGTTTCTCACGGAATTCAACATGTCGCGAATTATATACAATTAGTTGTTTTATTCTATTAAAAATAGTCAAATTAATAATAAATGAAATAAACGCGAGGTGACGACAAAAAGAGGAACCGAAGAAATAGTAAACGGATTTAGATAAAAGTTATAAATTAATTTACATATAAACAGAAAAATATGTAAGAAGAAACGTAGAAATTGTGATTATAATAAAATTAATTAAAAATAAAAGTGCGTTTCATAAATATACAACATTAATAAATATAAAAGTGAGTTTTTTAATATACAACAACAGCAACATCATCGTCAAAGTGAACAAAATCATCAAAAGTGATTTCTTTATCTATACCAATAATTGTTAAATTCTGTTCTCCATCGCCTGTGGATTGGCTTACGTTTCGCCACGCTTTGTCAGCAATGTTCATAGCTGAAAGTATTGAGATATGGTAGTCTTTTTTCTCCTCAATGCTATCTAACAGCAATTGCACCACTTCTTTGCGGTACCATGGTTTAAACCCTGGTACAATAATACAAGGTAAGCTCATAAGAGAAAAAAGCTTTTGCCGTGACGTCACTCAGATCTTTTTCAAACAGATTTGTATGGTATTAAATAGGTTGTCAATTAAAAAACGCCTATTGTAAGAGAAATATTTTTGCAATTTTTTATTTCTATTCTTTCGTTATTGATTTTTAATATTATTACTTAAATTTTTAATTCTGCAATATAATCTACATCTAAAAAAAACAAAAATTTTATATAATCTGGTATATTTACATCTTGTGCCTTTCTTAACGGATTTTTTATATACATAATTTCTTTTTATTCTAATTTAGGTTTTATTATAATTTTGAAAAATGTTTTCTTATTCAGCAACTTTGTAACTCAATTTTATTTTATATTTTTAAAAATTGAAGGCAATAGCCTAGAATTGAGAGTATATCTTTCTTCACTGAAATGTACTGTTCGTTTTGAAAACTAATTTTATTTTTGTCACACATTTCACTCCACAATTTCGATATATCTTGATTGTTAGGAAAATTTGTTATTGGTTTCTTATTATTCTTATATTTGCAGCCTCCGCCGGTTTTCCACCAAACAGACAAAATAAGAAACAGAAACAATAACTGTTTTTGTCAACAAAAATGTCAATGCTTGGCAAAAATCTAACAATTTTGAAAACATTTTTGTAGGAGAATAGTGTTTTTCCCAACAAAACATTGTCCCATCTCGAGTTAAAAACAAACAAAAAGTTAAAAATAAAATTGTTTTTTGAAATTATCTGTGTTTTGGAAACCCAACATTACATTGCTTTAAACCATGATGATTAATTGTCTTTAATATCTGTTCTTTATTTTTTTAAATTTTATATTAATTATAAACAATAATTTTGTATGAATACTCCTTACAAACGAATTAACTTTCAAACGGTAGAGAGTTAAAAGATCTTGATGACGTCAAAGCTTTTCAAGATGGAAACAGAGCTTTTCCTTATGAGCTTACCTTGTATTATTGTATAGTTCCCGCGCATGTTCCCCAGCTAAGCTCTTAAAAATGTTTAAAAGCTCAGACAAAAGCTTCATTTAACTCCTCCTATCAAATCACTTGCTGCCATGTAATCAGTCGCGACTGCGTATTGCCAAAGGGAGGTGTATCTTTCTGGGACTTCAATGATTTATTAAAAAAATTTACAAATTATTACTGAAAAACACCCGTTTTTATATATTTTTTTTATTTTAAGGTATTTCACACCTATGCTACAGAAATAATTTGTAGCAATTTCTACTAAAAAATACGAAATTTGTATTTTTATCACTTGATTGTTGACATTTTGCGCCAGTCGCATACGCGCTTCTGCTTGGGGAGGTTGTGTTGCTTGCGGTTGCGGAGAACTCTCAATTTATGAATGAAAATGCTCTCAATGAAATATTTAGCATAATTATAGTAAAATTATGCTTATTACGATGGATAAATTGACTTGGTTGAGCAGGAGTTTTACATGTATTTAAAAGCTCTGCTTAACACATATAAAGATTTATTAACTTTATTCATTCATTCATTCATGGCAAATTATTTTGTGGAGTTTTTTTTTTGCGTTTTTTGCCGTTTTAACTAAAAAACGGGGAAATGATAGAACAATATTTATAAAATTTGGCAATGAGGTGCGCAGAACTGTTCAAATTTTTTGTTTCACGGAGTTTGAAAAAAACCTATGCCATGGCTTAAACCAAAAAGTGGCCCGTATATCTTTTGTAAAAAGCTTTTCAGATAATATTTCTGTTAATACCCTTCTAACGATATCTAGGATATGCAGGAAGAAACGACCCCATACGTATGCACACACACACACATACTTCTTCCAAAATTTTTGCTTTAAATGCTATTGGGACCTTAAAAAATGAAAATATGTTGAAAATTTCGATTTCAATTTTCGGACCGATTACAATAACTTCCCTATACTGGGAAGTTAAAAATAAAAAAAGATTTTTTTTGTAAAAAAAGGAATAATTTTTGAATTTTTAGTCTTATTTCTTTAGAAATTGTAAAGGATGTAACAACACAAAGAAAAACACACAAGTTAAGTTTTTGAACAAGCTTTTTGTTCGAAATCAAACGCCCGGTCATCCAGGGCCGTCTTTAAGGCATGGCACACCCGGCTTGGGCCCAGGGCCTCATGCAAAAGGGGGGCCTCTTCGTAGGAAATCATTAAGGTTTTTATATATTATTTTAAAAAGGGTTAATTACACAAAATAAAATCAAGTTATTTAAAAATGTTATTGCCGTAGAATTGCGAAAACAAAAAACTGCAGACTGATACTTGTGTTGAACAGTCACTTGTTTAAACATGTTTACCAGCAGACCGAATTGGTATCGGGCAGACCGATATTCTCTGCGCATGCGTGTCAATACGAAATTCATGGCACCAAGCTAATTTTTTTATGTGGCATGGTCAAGCTTAGGAATCACTCTTTACACCACTAGACCGTCATGTCGTCCAACTCATGATGCACTGTGTAGTAGTAAGCTTGACCTGAAAATAGAAAAATAATAGGAAAGGTTAAGGTACTCTGATGGATGCATAAGAATAAGGCAGTGAGCCTCGCGTTTGCACGACTGGGTGTTATATGAGTGCATCCATTTTTTAACAGCCGGGTGAATCACAACCGTCAGGGCTAGCGTCTTGTTGGAGTGTTATGCATCCTGAAACAAGTGAATCCCACTAACCAGCCGATAAAGGCTGTGACGTCAACAGTACCAGACTACCAGGTGAACAAGGAGGTGCACCGACCGCTAGATGAAGACCTCATGTTAAGAATAATTATTTTTAACAATTTAATTATGACATTTGGTGTGAAACCAAATTAATATTTTTTGTCTTAGTACGTTTTGTTTTTTGTACAATTAAATCGAAATCGCAATTAGAAATTCTGTCTGCAAATGGGCAAAAGTAAACCAATTATGTCTCGTGGCGTTTTAAAGTCGACTTGATTTTACATTCAAAAGGGTTGTATGCAGTTGCAACAGGTTTAGAATTGAAACCTGAAAGTCCGAACACTAAAGTAGAGCAGTGGTTAAAGAAAGATCTGGAGGCACAAGCAATTATTGGACTCAATGTAGATAGTAAAATTGCCCACAAAATTGTAAATTGTTCATCAGCAGAACAAATGTTAGACAAACTTTGTCTATTAATGGCAAAAAAACGGATCTCAGTATTGAAGGGTTACAGAGACGATGTTTTAGCTTCACCTTTGACTCTAGTAAATCAGCAGTTGAAAATTGTATGCAAATACAACAACTTGCCGAAGATTTACAAGCCGAAGGAGAAGAAATTAAAGAAAGTTGGGTACTGACAAGAAATCTTGGGCTGCTACCTCCGAAGCTCTATTATTTCCGTACTGCCTGGGACAATATAGATGCTTCTGAGAAGAAATTTAATTTACTCGTTGAACGGTTACGTTTAGAAGAAGATAGGTTGAATGAAACTGAATCAATGCTGAACGCTTTTATATCAAGACAGACGAAAAATTTCCAAACAGGAAAGTCAAATCCACGTGACAGTCAGTCGTCAGTTGAATGTTTTAAGTGTGGAATGAAAGGACATATCAAGAGATATTGCAAAAATAAAGCATGTTCTAAATACTTACTGTATTGCAAAAATAATTATACTTGTAATATTTGTAAGCAAAAGGGCCATTTTTCCAAAGAATGTCCAGCCAGAAATGAAGAATCTGAGAAGAAAATTTTCAGGAACACCACCCGTCGAGCTCTCATCACCATTGGACTGTCCACAGTTAACATACATGGCGAAAATTCTGAACTAGTTCGTGAAAATTCTTGGTATCAAGACTGACATTTAGAAGAGAATTGCTGTCAAATTTTGTCAAACTTGAGAAGTATTCAACTGTTATGATTGGAGATGCAACCAAGCTGAAATGAATTGGAATAGGAGATGTAGATTTGGAAGCCTACAATGGAAAGAACTGGGATCGAGTGACCCTGAAAAATGTTTTATATGTTTTTTATAAAAATGTTTTCTAACTTCGATTAAAACCTGGCACGAAAGGTTAGCACATCAAAATGTAAAGTACGTGATAGATGTTCTTAATAGGAATGGCATTGAATACGCAGATGACTGGGGAAATTATATATGCGAAGGATGCGTATATGGCAAACAACATAGAATTTCTCATCCAACCAATTCCAAAGTTGCGCAAAATATTTTAGATCTGATTCATGTTGATCTTTGCGAAATGAATGTCACATCGTTAGGAGGAGCCAAGTATTTCTTACTCTTCAAAGATGACTTTTCTCATTTTCGAACTGTTTACATGTTGAAAACTAAGGATGAAGCTTTTGAAAAGTTAAATAAATTTTTGAAAATGGTTCAAAATCAATTTGGTAAGAGAATTAAGTGCTTAAAGTCAGACAATGGTACTGAAATAAAGAATGTCAGAACGCAAGATCTATTAGATAAAATGGGAGTTTTTCACATTAAATCTAACGCTTATACTACTCAACAAAATGGCAGAATTGAAAGAGAAATGCGAACTATTGTAGAAGCAGCACGCACAGTAATACAAGCACGAAATTTAAATGAAAATTTGTGGGCTGAACCCGTTTGCTATTCAGTATTTACACTAAATCAAACAGGTACTAGTTCGGTTAAAAACCATTCTCCAGCAGAATTATGGTTCGGACGTCGAATGAATCTAAACAAACTGAGAAGTTTTGGATGTAATTGCTATATTTTAATTCCAGATCACAAACGAGGCAAAATGGATAGGAAATCAGAGAAGGGTGTCTTAGACGGATATGATTTGGACTCGCCATGCTATAGAATTTATAGAAAAGACAAAAGTGACGTAATATGCTCGGATAATGTAATATTCGATCTAGAGAGTAATGCTGTGGAAAGTAATGCAGAAATAGAGGACAGACAAGTCGATATTCCAGATGACTCTTTTGCCAGTGAGACACAAGAAGAAATGGAGGAAGATTCTGACTTGTCAAATTCAGAGGTAGAACTCCAGACAACGAAGATGTATCTAATATTCAACCCGAAATTGAACAGATAAGTAGAATGAATCTACGTGATCGTCGGACATTAAAGCAGCCTGTTCGTTTCCCAAATAACGTTACAGATTGCTATGAAGAAAACGAAAACAGCTTAGCCATGATAGGTGAAGTAGAAGATATTCCTGTTTCTGAAGCACTAAAGGATGAAGGATGGTACGCAGCTATGGCAGAAGAATTTAACTCTTTGAAGAAAGTGAAAACGTGGGATCTAGTAAAACTTCCGAAAAAAGTCAAGCCATTAACTTGTCGTTGGGTGTTACGCGAAAAGGTGGATGGTCGTATTAAAGCACGACTATGTAGTAGCAAGAGGCTTTGAGCAAAAGGAAGGAATTGATCATACTGAAACATTCAGTCCCGTTGCACGTTATGCTTCAATCAGACTAATCATCAGTATTGCAGCGTCACACAGAATGAAGATGATAACGTTTGATGTTAAGACAGCTTTTTTGCACGGAAATCTTGAAGAGGATATTTACATGTGTCAACCTGAAGGTTTTCATGACGGTTCGCAGCGAGTGTGTAAACTGAGGAAAAGTTTGTATGGTCTAAAACAAGCCCCAAAGAATTGGAACGACAAGATATCATCTTTTTTGCAAACATTGATGTTTAATAACACAGACGATGACCCGTGTATTTACTATAATAAAGACAGAAGTATGATAATTGCTCTATTCGTGGATGATGGACTTGTTGTGGGTAAAAGTGAGCAAGAAATTATTAAAATTTTGGATAAGATAAACTGTAAATTTGAAATTACCTTTGAAAATTTTCGAAATTGTTTAAATTATCTTGGAATGCAGATCGAGATACAGTCAGATGGAATATTTGTAAGTCAGCCCAAGTACACGCACAAGATAATTCAGCGATTTAATTTTGACAACTGTAATCCTACAACACCCATAGAAAAGGGAATGGTGACTAATGAAGAAAACTATATCAATGATGAACCGTTAAAAGAATCTGTACCTTATCGTGAATTGATAGGAAGTTTACTATATCTAGCAACTATTTCTCGCCAAACATTAGTTTTGCGGTAAATTACTTGAGTCGATTTTGTAGTAAACCAATGACCAGTCACTTGAAAATGATTGAACGAATTTTTCGATATCTAAGAGGAACGGAAAATTTTGGCATAATATATAACGAGGATGGTCTACTTCATGCCTGCACGGATTCTGACTACGGAGGAGATAAAACGACAGGAAATTCAACTAGCGGAGTTTTGGTAATTCGAGCAGGACCTATAGTCTGGTTCACTCAAAAGCAACGTCTGGTAGCCACATCGTCAGCTGAAGCGGAATACCGCGCAGCTGTATCATCGATAGATGAAATCAGTTGGATTAGGCGTATTGGTAGTGAACTTCACATTTTGGACCTTGAGAAAGCAACACCTCTATATGTGGACAACAAGTCAGCAATCCTAATGTTGAAGAATACGCACGAAGGAAAAACTATGAAAGGAAAAAAGCACATTTAAATATCCAGGAAATTTATTCAACAACATATTGGTAAAACTGTTGATCTACAATATGTTCGAAGCTCTGACCAACTTTCAGATATTTTAACAAAGCCTTTAAATCGTCAGGCTTTTGTAGATAACAGAGGAAAAATAATTAAGGAGGAGTGTTAAGAATAATTATTTTTAACAATTTAATTACGACATTTGGTGTGAAACCAAATTAATATTTTTTGTCTTAGTACGCTTTGTTTTTTGTACAATTAAATCGAAACACTCTTTTAGTAGTCTGTCAAAATAATTTCGTCAGTCGTAGGAAGTCAGGGATTTGCATTGTATTGTTTTTTTATATTTTCCTTCTGGAAAATAATTATAAATATTTTTTTCAATCAAATAAAACAATTTCAATTAATTTAAAATTGTTTTTAACAACACCTCACCTAAGCGAAAATTTGGTACCCTATTATTAACCGGTTAAGCCGGCAGGATGCCTTATTACCTTACTAAATAAAGAAGTACTTTCAAATCTACGTCCAGGAGTAAGTAATCGCAATTTCCCCTACTGTGTTGTTGTACTTACACCATAATGGGTTTTAGCTCAAGGGTGCCTTGTATAACTATAAATAAATTAACAAAAATACCTTCCGAATATGCAATGGTGAGAATATACATTTGTACATAATGTTAGAATCAAGATTTGTAAAAATATTATATGTAGTTGATACCCACGAAAGGTTTTCTTTGGATTATTCTGATCATTTCCTAGTAATTTACAGCTAATTTCTTTCATATTTCCAATACATGCCTTTTTCTGAATGTACGAGTATATCGATCGATTTTTTGAAAATACATTTCACAATAAATTACAATTTACATCCGCATTATATCGTAATCGTATTGAAAATAGAAATTGGTTAGAAAAGTCATGATAACAGCAATGTATTTAAAAATGTGTGTTAAATCTGGTATGTGTATAGGTCAAAGAATTGCAATTGAGCCTCTTTTGCAGAAATGTCGTCGTTTGTTCTTTTATTTCGCTCTGGTGAATATCATAATTCTGTGAATGGAAAATTTCCCATTAAAACAACATTTCCAGCCCCAGACTTATGCTTCAATTACAATGTTAAGGGCGGAAAATTTGCTGAACATATTATGCGAGGGTTAAAATAAGGCAGACGGTAATGGAATGCTTAAAGGAAAATTTTGCCCCTGCGAGATGTGACCCGACGGAGCAAATAATTGCGAATGTAGATAAATGACTTGTTCTAAATGTAAATACAGTCTTCAATTAAAGAATGTTGTGTCAAAGACTATTTCTAAATAAATAAAATATAGCTAATGATTCGTTATTTCCTGTTTATAACTTTTAGAAATAAATTGCCGAGATTACTAGGATGCTAATATCTACTTCTTTTCAATTTAGGTTGCCGGATAGGTCATAATTATGTTGCGTTTATGTCGCGTACAGAAAATCGTCATAAACTCCTATAAACCTATGCTAACAAAAAAAAAAAAAATAAATAAAAATAGTGTAAAACAACTAAAGAATACGCTTTTATTTTAAAATGAGCCAAAATAAAAACTATTTTTAAATATAAAGTTGTTATTGCTCCAGCCATACTGAGAGTTTTAAAGAAAGCGGTAAATCACTACTATGTGTTGGCCGCCATTTTGACTTTGGAATGACGTCACACAGCTAAAAGCATTTTATTGTCACACCTTTTCATTAAATTCCCATACCGAGTGCGTCGTACAGAAAAGGTAATCCGCCATTTTGTGCTAGCCGCCATTTTGAATTTGGAATCGCCGCACAGCTATTAGTGTTTTTTTCATTGATACCCGTACCATGTGTTCTACTTACAAAGCCTTACACTGTTCACTTTTGGGTTTTTTTAAACGAAAATGTCAACTTGGTAGGTGAAGGTCTGTTTAACAAAGGGGGAAATATGGGGACCGCTTAATGGATTTTTTAAAATCATTAATGTTTGTTGCGTCTAAAAATATTCGATATAAAATGGAACTATGTGGAACTTTTTTTGAAAATCTTGAAATTACAGTTTGTGGTAGTCATTTATTTAATACTTAGAAAAACGTCTTATATACTATATAAGTATTTTAATTTATCAACAAATTTATGAAAAAAAAAAAAACAAAACAAAAACAAAAAAAAATGCCGGACACTTCTTCCTCTATACTGAAATGCCCCGATAGTGGAGTCAGATGAGCAAAACATAAGGAATTGTCTCGAGAGTAAAAAATTTTTTTTTGAACATGTTAGTTACATCGAATACTATACGAAATGGACATTTTCTACCTCTAGCAACCGCCGCTACGTAAGTTATCGGCCATTATGTCAAAAACTTACCATTTTGGTCGTTCTTTCTAAATATAGATGCGTATATCTCGGCATGTGTAGGTCCGAAAAAATCGAAAAAAATAGAGGTTGTTCGTTATGATATTGGCTACCAGCGGTTACAATATGCAACTTTTATCTCCACACATAACTTCAAAAAAATTCAAAAACTGAAGAAACTGCTCAATTTTGGTTTTTTAGTGATAACTTCAGATATTTTTCGTGAAATTTGATGAAATTTTCAAAAGTTATACTTTATAATGTGAACAATAACTGGTTAAAATTTCAAGTCAAAATATCTAACACAAGGCTCAAAAATTGACTTCAAATTTTAAAATTGATTGGCCTATCAGTTTTGTGCATTGCTTCGTATGAGGTTCTTTCTTGTTTTAAAATGTAGCTTCTTTTATGCACTTTTGATGGTGAAAAAGAAAAATTTTTAAACTTGAAGAAAAGTGAAAAAAATCGAATCGACAATAGACAATTTTTGCATTTTTTCGTCAATGTTCCAAAAAAAAAAAATTTTACTCTCGAGACAATTCCCTTTTCACTAAAATTTGATGCTCATCTGACTCCACTACCGACTCTTAATATAAATAACTCAAAACAAGCGTAATAAACTGTTGGTATTTCGAGCGCAATAATTGATTCTCGCATTGACTTTGGGTCAGAGAGGGGAAGCTAAGCGCGTCTTACCAGCCAATTATGTCACTATCTCGCCATTGTTTATTTGTATTTGTATAGAGTGGTTATTTAAGAATGCATCCCAGTTAGTTTTGGTCAGTTAAAATGTAATATTTTTTTATTTTTGTCGTCGTAAAGGGGCAATCCGTCCCAGTGTGCGCCGTCTTGGAACTGAAATCTTGATTTTTTTACAAAATGGTCAGCTTTTATTGTCACGTGAACTATACATATAGGCAAAATAGCGAGTTTTTTTTTATGTGGCAGTGCTAAGCTCAGGAATCAGCCTTTGTACTACTAGTCCGTCATGTCATTTGTCACGTCATGGTGCAATGTCTAGCAGTAAGCTTAGTTCGGGGGGGGGGGGGGGTTGGAGGGGTTATAAAGGAACGGGAGGGAATTGAAGAAGGTGGTGATGAACCCTGCGTTTGAACTCTTGGATGTTGTAGGAGCTCGGAAATACTGACTGCGAGAGATTATTCCACAGCCGAGTTGTTCTATTAACAAACGAATTAATATCTTGTTGAGTGCGTGAAAGGGGGAGTTGCAGGTGGCGGGAATGAGACGAGTGGGCTAATCTGGTGTTGCGGGTATAAGAATGCCGTGGAGGCAGGAGAGCGTTTAGCTCGGAGGAACAGTCACTATGATAGTAGCGATAAAATTTTGTCAGTGCTGCTACATTCCTACGGTGGCTGAGGGGGTCGATGGTGGAGCAAGCGGTATCGTCATCAATTAATTTAAGGGCCTTTTTTTGGACCTTATCTAACCATGCCAAGGTGGTTTTTGGAGCGCCGCCCCAAACGAGGGAGTTATATTCGAACAGAGGCCGAATGTAGGATTTATAAATAACAGCACGGGCCGATGGCTGGAGGAGGAACTTACACCTCTGAAGAAATCCCAAGCACTGAGATCCTTGTTTGGCGATTTGGAATATGCGGTCATTCTATCGCATGTCTTTGGCTAATGTCACGCCTAAGATGTGTAAGGATGGTTCGGCCATTAGTTGGACTTCATTCACTTTCAAGGGTGGAGGGATGTTGAACTTCTTTTTGGAGATAAGACAATACTTGGTTTTGGAGGGGTTGAATTCAACACGATTCTTCTCTCCCCACTTTAGAATCAGTTCAATGTCGTTATTAATAGAGTTGGACATACGTTCGCGATCATCAAGACAGGATCTGGCATGAGTCTGCCTTGTATCGAAGCTGTACGAGTACCGTAAAGTACCGTCGTCAGCGAAGCTGAGAAGTGGGTTGGAGGGGATTGAAAGAAGGTCATTTATAAAGATAAGGAATAGGGCCGGAGTTAAGATTGACCCCTGGGGGACCCCCGCCGAGATCGGGTGGGATGCGGATTTGACGCCATCCAATATTACTTTGATTGAACGGTCGAAAAGGAAATTCTTGATCCACTTCTGTAGAAGTGAGTCGACTCCAATAGCTTTGAGTTTGGCTAACAGGGCTGGGTGCCAGGTTGGTCGGTTATATGGAAATGGATCAATATCAAGTTGTAAGATTTGTCTACATATATACTGTAATATGAACTAGTCTGACTAAATCTAGTGAAGAATTCGAGAAACGACTCGGAGTTCGATACAACGACAACAACTTCGTAACCGACTTAATGTTCGCCGACACGGATGCCAAAGCAACGGACATCTTATACGATATTTCTCGCATCACAGTCACACGGGTTTAAAAATCAATTCGGAAAAGAGCGAAGTGTTTACAACGGACGAATCGAGGGCCAGTTTTCACCTGGACGGAACCCAAATCGAACTGGGTCCGATGTTCAAATATTTGGGATCATTGGTTGAGGGACAGAAAGTGGCAGTGACGGCCGACGTTCGACCAGATAACAGCAACATTCGCCTCGCTCAAGTGCTGCATATGGAAATGAACAAATATTACCATCAAAACAAAAGAACGCCTTTACCGAACATCGATCCTTCCGATTTCTCTTCATGGATCTTTAGTGGCTTGGTTGGCCACTAGTTAAAAAATCGTATAATGAACTTTTTCTCGCTGCACCATGCGGTGGATGGCAATTAAAAAGCAATAGATTCACTTTTATTTCTGTTTTATTATAATTGCACTTATTTAATTTAGTTCACTTATAATTTAAATATTATATATATGGGGGGCATATATTTATTTATTATTTATTGTTTGGATTTTATTTATTTAATTTATTTCAGTATACGTCACACTTGTCTCGTAAAGCACTTCGTCACCAGCAGAGGATACCAGAGTGTGGAAAGGAAGATGCCGGAAATTGGCTAGTCGACAAACACGATGGTGGAACGGAACGGAAAACGGTAAGATCACTGAACTTTAAGTTCGGTGATCGATGAAGTGTTCCGTCCCGATCGCCTTTATCGTGTGGGAGGTTGTTGTGTGACTTTGCGTAAACTTGGTAATTAAGTTTACGCGGTCACTACATACTCCCCCCCAGCGTAGTGTTAACGGAATGTTACCGCTTTAGACGGCTTAGCTTCGTTGTCGCGGTCACAGCCGAAGGCTGGCTTTAGCCTGTCAATCGATATTGACTTGGTTGTGCCGTTCAATTTGATAACGAAGTGTTTTCGTAATCGTTTGATTACTTCATATGGGCCTTCATATGGAGGTTATGGATGCCGTTTGGTTCAGAAGGTTGCGTGTTCAGATCACGTAGGGGTCACCAATATGGATGCCGTTTGGTTCCATTAAATAAGACACTTTTTTGTTGTATTGTTTTGATCACTAAATTGTTATTTATTTACTTTCAGATTGCACATCACTTAGTTATTAGTTATTATATTATGCGTAGCTTATAAGTATAGTATAATTGGTTTGTGGAGTAGAACAAAGGACGCTATATTGACGGCTGCGGAAACGAGCGTCGGTTATGTCCAGAGAAACATGCAACATTGGATCTCGGACACTACCTGGCAAAAAATAGAACGCAGGAGGGCCCTCAAAAATAACGTAAACTCTACAAGCGACCCGGAAAGACGTCACCAACTTGAACGGGAATATTCCCAATTACACCGGGAAGTAAAGAGAAGTGTGCGGCGTGATAAAAGGCAGCAGATAAATGAGCTCGCAGAAAAAGCGGAAAACGCGGCAAACACAGGCAACAGTAAAGTGCTGTACCAAATTACTAAACAGCTCTCGGGAAAGCACTCTACTAAAAAGCATGCCGTAAAGAGTGCGGATGGGAGGCTGCTGTGCAGCGACGAGGAGCAACTCCAAAGATGGAGAGATTACTTCTTCGCCGCCCTGAATGGTTCACTTGCACAGGAACCTCAGGAAAACAGCAACAATGCACAGCCGATAAGAATCAACACCCGGGCCCCATCCAAGACGGAAATAGTAACCGCAATTCATGCGATGGCCAATGGTAAAGCAGCTGGAAAAGATGGCATCCCGGCAGAATTGTTGAAAGCCGATTCAAGCCTCATAGCAGATGCGCTTCAGCCAATCCTGAAATAGCATGGAACACCTGTACCTTTCCGGAGGATTGGACGGAAGGTATCATAGTCAAAATACCCAAAAAGGGGGACCTAACAATATGCGACAACTGGAGAGGCATCTGTCTATTATCTACTGTGGGTAAAATCTTGTCCCACGTTATATTATCAAGGATAAGAGAGGCAGTAGACCGAACGCTTAGAAGGCAGCAGGCCGGATTCAGGAAGGGCCGCTCATGTATAGACCATATTAACACCTTGAGAATCATAGTGGAGCAGTCTACTGAATTCCGATCCCCCCTTTACCTAGCTTTCGTAGATTATGAGAAAGCGTTCGACTCGGTTAATAGGAGCTTTATATGGCAGGCATTACGGCGACGTGGACTGCCTGATAAAATAATAGAATTGATAAAAGCCCTTTACAACAATTCCAAATGCAGAGTTCTCCATAATGGAAAATTATCCGACAGCTTCGAGGGGAATTCAGGAGTACGACAAGGATGTCTACTTTCGCCATTACTATTTCTTATAGTAATAAATGACATCCTTGTCGACGCTCTAGATAATAGAACAGGCGGCATACAATGGGGTTTGCTAGACCGCCTTAAGGACCTCGACTACGCGGATGATATCTGTTTGCTGGCCCACAGACATCAGGAGCTAAAAAACATGTTAAACAATTTGGCAACAGAAAGTAGTCTAGCAGGCTTAAGGCTGAATCCGAACAAAACCAAAGAAATGCGGATAAATGCAAACACACTTGAACGAACTGCGCTGAATAACCGTGACGTGGAACTGGTAGATAAATTCTGCTACCTCGGTAGCATTATTACCGAAAATGGCGGTACAGAAGAAGACGTCAGTTCCAGAATAAATAAAGCACGAGGCGCATATGCATGCTTGTTCCGCATATGGAGATCAACGGAGATCTCAACTAACACCAAATTGCGGCTGTTCAACTCCAACGTTAAGGCAGTTCTTTTGTACGGTTGCGAAACATGGAAAGTCACCCAATTCATCACAGGGCGCCTACAAGTCTTCATCAACAGATGCCTGCGTCGTATCCTAAAAATCCGCTGGCCAGATAGAATTTCAAATGAAGAGCTATGGCGCCGTGCCGGCCAAGAAAGGATAGACGACCAAATCAGGCGAAGGAAATGGAATTGGGTTGGCCACACCTTGCGACGCGATAACGAAAACCTAGCCAAACAGGCCCTTGACTGGAACCCGCAAGGATCCCGTCGAGTTGGAAGACCTAGAACAACGTGGAGGAGGACCCTACTAGCAGAGGCCGCAACAACTGGGAGATCCTGGTCAGAGCTGAGAGCTGTCGCGCAAAACAGAGTCCGCTGGAGGGCAACTGTTTCCGCCCTATGTCCCATGAGGGATTAAAGGGGCACGAAGAAGAAGAAGAAGAGATAATTGGTTTGAATATATATATATATATATATATATATATATATATATATATATATATATATATATATATATATATATATATATATATATATATATATATTAAACTTTTGGCTTTTAGCTTTGCGAATCGCACTTTCAGGACACGAGGGAAGAAGCACAAGTGATAAAAGTGGAGATGCCGGAAATTTGGCTAGATCACTGAACTTTGCAGTTCAGTGATCGGGGGAGTGTTCGGACTGATCGTTTTGATCGTGCCGGAAGTTGTTGTGTGACATTGCGTAAAGTTTGGTAATTAAACTTTACGCGGTCACTACAAGGTTCGAAAGGTTTTCGAACTCTGTCGACTCGTATGAAAACGTAGTCGGCGTTCTCTAGGGCTTCTGGTACGTAGGCATCCTTTTGGATGGATAGCCGAGGATGTATTGCCTTAATGTTATGCATATGAGAACGAAGGCGAGAGAGGAATTCTGATTCTTCAATTGGATTTTCATCGGTAGTGATAGAAATCGAATTGTGAAGTCTCAGATTCTGACCGTATACGAGCTCGGCAGGTGAGCATTGTAAGTCGGTTTTAATTGCCGTGCGTATGCCTAACATGACAAAGGGCAGGTCTTCACTCCAATGAGTAGTGTTGTCCCTTGCCATTAAGGCTGCTTTTAGTTGCCTGTGGAACCGTTCAACCATCCCGTTTGCTTGCGGGTGGTAGGCGGTGGTCTGGATTCGATGAGTGCCGAGTAATTTGGCAACTTCATTGAACAGTTTCGATTCGAACTGCGTACCTTGATCGGTTGTGATCTCGAGTGGTACGCCGAATCGTGGGACAAATTCAGTGACGAATTTATTTGCCACTGTTGAAGCTGAGATATCCCGAATTGGGTATGCTTCAGGCCATCGCGTGAATCTATCGACTATCGTTAAGATATAAGAGTATCCACGAGATGGGGGTAGGGGTTCCACTATATCCATATGGATATGGTCAAATTTATTATTTGGAAGTTTGAAAGCTTCCAATGGAGATTTGGTATGCCGTGAAACTTTGGACTTTTGGCAACCTAGGCATGATCGAGACCACTCATTGCAGTCTTTATTGATCGATGGCCAGAAGTATTTCTTGGTAACGGCTCGTCTTGTAGCACGAATACCAGGATGAGAGAGACTATGTTCGGAGTTGAACGCTAGTCTACGCAGAGAATTGGGTATATAAGACCTAGGAATGCCTATACTATTTTCACACCATACCTGATGGCGGTAAATGGTATTGGTGTGAGGACTAGTTTTACCCGTGAGCCGTTGCTGGGGTGCTCTTGTAGAGACTTTAGCTCTGTGTCACCTTGTTGAGCCTGAGCTAGTGTAGGCAGGTCGAAGGTGACCGAGTCGACGTTGTCGGTTGCTAGTGAGCGCGACAAGTAGTCTGCGACAACGTTTTGTTTACCTGATACATGTCTGATGTCTGTGGTAAACTGTGAGATTGGACCCAAATGTCTGGTGTCTGACGAGGGGATCGTTCGGTCTTTGTGTGAAGGGCGCGAACCAGTGGTTTCTGGTCAGTATAGACCACGAAATTGCGTCCCTTCAACGAAGTAACGGAAGTGTTTGATTGCTGCATAGATTGCGAGAAGTTCACGATCGAATGCAGAGTGCTTTCGTTCTGTTGGTGACAGCTTTTTGGAATAAAAAGCTAGAGGTTGCACCGATGACCGTTGAATTGTTCCAAAACGCCTCCGATTGCATAATCAGAGGCGTCAGTCGTTAGACTGTATTTTGCATCCTCGATTGGATGGTTCAGCAGAGTGCTTCAGCCATCGAGGTTTTCACCTTGAGGAATGCCGCCTGACATTTTTGTTGAGGTTGATCGGGATGTTAAAAAATAAATTCTTTCTTTTCTTTAAAACAATTAACTTTATTAAACCTTTGTTTTTAGTTGATCAAAATAATTACGCGAAGACCCGAGCACTAGATAAATCAAACTGGAGTGTCTGTTGGGATTTAAGAAAATAGAGTTCAACCGGTGGAAAACAGGATGTAACCTGAGAAAACAAGGATCGTGTTGATAAGTCAGCATAATTGCATGAAATATACATAGAATGCATACGTGACTTTAAAGAAAGGTTAATGAAATTGTAGAATTAAGGAATTTAGCAAGTAGCAATTGTTGGAAAAATAAAAGTATGCTGGAATTTAGCAAGAAGTAATATGCTGACATGGGTGCTTTACAACACGCCCCCTCTAAGGTTGAAAATTAACCTGGGATTGGTGTGATTTTCATGAGTGGCCGAACTTTCTCCATTTAGGTCATCTCCTTTATCTTTAGGAATTTCTATCTCTTTCATGTTTTCATTAACTTCGGGTCTTTTCGTAATCATTTTAAGTTTTAGTAGCTTTTTTGCGACAATATAAATTAATACAATCAAAACTATTAATATAACAATAAAACTTAAGGTATATAAATGGAAAGAATGACTTTTAACTGACTTTAATGAAATATTCTTTTGTTTTAAATCTTTTCCCTGAAGCTTAGTTTTTCTAGATCTTTTGCTAGATTAATAGAACTTAAATTAACATTCTGTCTTAAGTCAATATCATTAAAATCTAAGTACTTATCTATGGTAAGCTTGATCATTTCAATGGGAACATTTATACTAGAAAAGTAATTCAGCGACACGTTGCTGTTAAAATCAGTTTTAGAGCTGAGAATATGCAATGGGGAACGAGCTTCACATCCCTCTCCTATTTTCAGAATCCCGGTACCATGTAATTTAGTTGTAGATGTTGTAGTGCGGCATTTGATAAATATTTCCTCCATTTTTGGGGTTACAAATATCCAGGTATTTGGTTTCGCTAATTGTAGGTAGAGCGAATTCGGGAGATGAATTACTCTTAACTCGCATGACTTCGGCAGAGTGAGGACTGGATCAAGAAGGCTTCGCTCGCATGCGCTGTTTATATGCGAAATGGATATTGGCAGAGTTTGTTCACAAATGAATTTGTTGTTCTGGATGCTTCGGCAGTTCCTTAAATCGTTGTGGTCGTAGAGCATATAGTGTTGTTTTATAGAATCTATGACGATAAATGGCTTCTCGGGTACGACTATTGCATAGATTTCATTGCGTAATAACATTGGTATACTCGTTAGCTTAAACATATTAAATTCTGTAGAACCAATCAATGGTACAATAAGTAAAAAATTTAGTTTATTATTGCTATAATATATATGAGATTAAATTAATCTATAAAACATTTCTATGTTACTAATGTCAGCTTTAACAGGCAAGTATAACCCATTAGGGACTAAATTTTGAATTCTTAAAAGTTGTTTAATTATATCCTTACCACTAATTACATATGGGTGTAAAATACCTCTAGAAGCAGCTGTTAATATATCAACGATATGAGATTGAGTTTGCGAGTATTGGCTTGTGATCATAACAAAAGAAGTAAATAGTTCATTAATTGTAAGAATTTGCTCTTGCATATAAGAGGTTGTGTTAACTATGGTTGTCAATTGATTTAATTTATGTGTTGCTTTAGCAATTTTATTTTCGAGAGTATTTATATACTGAACTGTATCATTAAAATGGTCGATGATTGATTCACATATCAAGGTTTGGTCATTTATCAGATTCTGAACATGTTCTTGGTTTGAACTTAGTATTTCGATTTGGTCATCATAAAATTTAGCATCGTTGTTATCCAATGTTCCGAATAATACCTTTGCTATATTTCCTACAGCATTGACTAGGCCTCGTTTTTGTATAAAGTCTGCCTTGGACCCAAGAACGTTGCTAATCAAATTATTCTGGACTTGTATATTTACTACAGTTTGTTTCACTTGCGGTAGGAAGAATGGGCACTCCTTAGTGCTTATGTTTCTCTTAGAAAGGGTTTCGCACGTATCTATAAGTCTGGTCGAGATAGCTATTACCTGCTTGTATTGTGATCTGACATCATGAAGATCAGTATGTATCAATAGTCTCCACTTATCATTAAAAATATTTAAGAATCCAATGTGTTCATAGCTAAATCCACTTTTGCCCTCAAGCGGCCGTACCTCGTATTGTTCTACGCCACCACTGTATTTAGCACAAAGGCTCGAAGCTAATAGAAGGATACATATACGTGTACACATAGTTGCGATTACGATCACCTGTAAATGATAATCTTTTTAGTTAAGAAGAAGATAGATATGGGATAAGACGATTATTATGTACAGTCACTTGTTTGTTTTTTATTAGGACTTTAGTATTAACCCCGTTTGTTCCTACAACTTTGTATGGACCTAACCATATTGGTGAAAGTTTTTTGCCTTGGCCTTTTCGAGAAGATTCGTCTTTAAGGAGAACTAAATCATTTTCTTTAAAATAGGAGGGATTAGTTTGTTTATCGTATAATGTTTTGCTAGCCTCTTTTGCTTTAAGTATACTCTCTCTAGCTATGCGGTTAGCGTGCTGAAGACGCAATTTTAGTTCGCTAGTGTAATCATTATAGTTATAGGATATTTTAGGAGGTTTTGAGAAGATAGTAGGAAGTTCTGCCTTTTTGCCATAAATGAGTTCGAAAGGAGTGTATCCGGTAGAAGTGTTTGGAGTGGTATTGCTAACAAATACTGCATATCTTATCCACGTATCCCAATCATCTTGAGAACGGTTTATAAAACACCTAAGGTACTCTATGAAATTCCTGTGACTACGTTCACAAGACCCATTTGACTGAGGTCTATAAGCACTCGTTTGGATTTTATTGATTTTAAGGAGCTTGCACATTTCTTTGAAAACTTTCCCTACAAAATTTTGACCCTGATCAGAGAGGATTTGTTGAGGGGTTCCAAAACGAAGAATGAATTCAGTTACTAGTTTCTCAGCTATTGTTACCGCTTCCTGATTTGGAATAGGGATAGCATCAGTAAATTTAGTGAGATCATCAATTATAGTAAGAAGGTATTTATTGCCATTTTTAGTGGTAGGGTATGGCCCAACAATGTCTATGGATATTTTCTCGAACGGTTCTGTTGCAGTGGTAGTAATAACCATCGGTTCACGAGTATAACGAGTAACCTTGTTTTTCTTACATTCGTCACATTTTTTTATAAAGCGCTTAATGTCACGATACATGTTTTTCCATTTGTGGTAGAGTTTGATTCGCTTGTATGTTCTATTTACACCGTTGTGTCCTCCAACAGGACTGGAATGGAATTCTTTTAAGATTTCAGAAATTTGTTCCTTGCTTAAATTTGAATTGTAATTGTTGTGGCATAGTGTTAATTCGATAGTAGTGTCTTGAAAAATGTACCTTATCATAGCTCGGACATGATGGAGTTTCAAATGTTTGTAAAGAATAGATTTGCAAAGATTTGGTAAGTAAATTTTTGAGATGCTGTGGGACTTGAGAAATTCCTTTAATAAAAGGAGGGCTTCGTAAAGATCTTGGTATTGTGTCTTCCTCACCGTAGAATTAAGGATTATATAAATAATGTAGTAACCATCTCTTTTGACAGGTATAATGCTGTTTTCCTCGGCGTTTTTGAGCTTTAGCTCGGCATGAGTTGTTTCATTGACAAAACCTTCAGTCTCGGCATCTAAAATTAATTCTTAGTTAAGAAATATTCCCACAGTATGTTTATCGGAGGGTAGTTTTATGTCACTGTCATGGACATTATGATTTAGTAAAACACGATTGTCGAGAGATTTGATGAAATCGTCATAGGAAGACGTTTGAGGCGATTTTCCCTTTTCTTCTGCATCATGATCTTCTGTGATATTGGCGGTATTTTGACTTGTTTGGCTTGCATTTTCGGATTTCTTGGACTTACAGGATCTTAATGTCATTTTGTGAATACGGCTTAGACAATCAGCGTTTGTATTAGTAGACCCCTTTTTATGAATTATCTCGAAATCAAATTCCTCTAACTTCAGCTTCCATCTCAGTAAGCGCGAACTTGGATCTTTACAAGAATTAAGATACATTAGGGGTTTGTGGTCCGTGTATATTTTAAATTTTCTACCGAAAAGGTACGGACGGAAATGCTTAACTGCCCACACGATAGCCAGAAGTTCTTTATCGATGGTAGAATAATTCATTTCACTCTTACCCAGGGTTTTAGAGGCATATGCGATGGGTAAGTCGGAACCGACGCTTCCTTGTGAAAGTATCGCTCCTAAAGCGTAAGAGCTGGCATCAGTCGTCAGTATGAAATCCTTGTTGAAGTCCGGATATTGTAATAAAGGAGGGCTAATGAGGGCTTCTTTTAGAAGGTTGAAAGATTCTGTACATCTTGCCGTCCAGTTGAAATTAGCATTCCTTTTCAACAGGCTTGTAAGCGGTTGGGAAATTTTGGCGAAATCTTTAATAAAACGCCTGTAGTAACCAGCTAGGCCAAGGAATGATTTAATGTCTTTTGGGTTTTGAGGAACAGGAAAGTTTTTTACGCTTTCTACTTTGGAAGGATCTGGACGCACACCGTTTTCGCTTATTATATGTCCAAGATATGTAAGCTCATTCCTTATAAACTCGCATTTTTCTGGTTGCAGCTTTAAATTATGTGCGCGCAGCCTTTCGAATACTTCCCTTAGTTTATTATTATGCTCTTCCAGAGTTTTTGCATAGATCACTATATCATCCATGTATACGAAAATCTTAGTTGATTGGAGCCCTGCAAGGACGTTATTCATTAAACGTTGAAATGTGGCAGGAGCTCCCTTTAAGCCATAGGGCATACGTTTATATTCGTAGTGCCCTAGGGGAGTTGAGAAGGCTGTCTTAGCTCTATCTTCAGGATGGACTTCAATCTGGTGGAAGCCATTTGCCAGATCGAGAGTGGAAAAGAATTTTGAATTACTTAACTGGTCCAAAATTTGGGTGATATTCGGTAAGGGGTACGCATCACCGATGGTGACTTCATTTAGTTTTCTAAAGTCAACAACAACACGCCAGCGTTTATTGCCGTTTGCATCTGGCTTCTTTGGGACAACTATTAAGGGAAAATTCCAGGGACTGTTTGATTCAGTTATTACATTATCCTTGAGCATTTGCTCTACTTGTGTGTTCACCTCCGTTTTCTGGCTCTCTGGCAGACGGTAAGGTCGAACATGAATAGGTTTTGCACCTGGAGTCGAGATATGGTGCTGTACGGCTTTAGTGTACGTTAATTTATCATCTTTAAGAAAGAAGAGATCGTTGTACTCTGTACATAACTCTAAAATTGACTCGCGTTGTTCCCGCGTCATATGCGAAGTTCTTGTTTCATTTTGAAGCTTAGTAATGCGATCGTAGTCGAAAATATGATCTGCTTCCGAAAATACGCTACAAACTTGGTAGTCTGACAAGTCGTAAACATCGACTTCACTCGTCTCTAATTGTAGGTCATTTTCGCTTGGATTTACAACAGATATAGTACATGTGTTATCCTTCGGAGTCGAAATACTATTTGAGATAATTAGACCGTTTTTTAGTTCTTTAGAAAGGCATATCCTTCCTACTTCCTATCTTTACCTAGTCTTATGTTGTATACGTTTTTAACATTTGGAGAGTATGGCTCATAATTAACGGTTGTTTTAACTTTTTGCAGATTTTTCACAGGAGCATTTTCATCATACTTATAATTTGATTTGTTATTAGGAAAACTATTGGTGTGACTTGTATATGATTTAGGAATATGATATGGGAAGAAATTGGAAATTGTATTAAGGCTCACACCAGTACGATTTTTTGAATTAGAGTTGCTCCTTTGTTGTCTAGATGAGTCAAGAGTTTGGTAAAAATTTTGGTTTTTAAAAAATTTGGAGGCTTTTTCGACAACTTTTATTTCAAATTGGTTGCTCTGGTCGCACCTCCGCTCGCGCCTGAGCTTGCTGCGTTTCCCGACGCGCCTTCACGAGGGTTAGCGCTCTTTTTATTTTCATTATACGCTCTTTTTCGACATTCCTTTATGTGATGTCCACGATTTTTACAGTAACTACAAATTAAGACGTTAATTTTATGTGGACTTGAATGCGGTTCTGTTTTTATTATTGGTTTATTCGAACTTTGGAGACTAGGGAGAGATGAATTCGATTTTAAGAAACAATTTGCAGTAGTGTGACCCGTTTTATGACAGAAGGAACATTTAGAGGAAAGAGGCATGTGTTTGGGAAAGGTTTTCTGTCTTAATGAAGTTTTTTCCTCCTCCACTGCGGCTTCGACTGCATCAGACAATTTATCGAACCGGCTGGCTTTGATTATTAGCCTAATAGGATTTTGTAGGCCATCTACAAAGGCCTTCAAAGCGGTTTTGCCGTTGAGGCTTTGGACTATGTTAGCAGAATCTTTTCCTTCTGCGACAATGCACGCATCATTTAGATCAGCTAGAAGTTTTTCTATTTTATTGCCAAAGGTTCGCACATTCTCGGAATAATTTTGTTTGCAGTTAACTAATTCGGTTTGAATTTGCGCTAAGGTCCGCCGCTCAAGAAATTGGTCTTGCAAGATACTTTTCAACTCATCCCAGCTTTCTACCGGTTTATATTTTACGATGTTGTAGGCGGCACCAGTCAATTTGCATATAATTATGTTTAAAAATAGATCTGAATCTACTCCACTAAAAGAATCGTTTACCACGTCACAACAATTGATAAATCGGTGCAAATTTTCTCGATTCCCATCGAATTCTGGGATGAATTTGAGGGCGAAATCTTTATCAAATTTAGGTGCCATATCTATTGGATCGACAGTTTCTAACGGCGCAGCAGCACTTTCCGCACCAGAATTGTTGGCACTGGAGACTTGGGACATAAAACACTAGTAGATATCGAAATGTAACGGTAAACAACCACTAGAGAGCCTTTTTTCAAAGGGTTTTCCACACTCAATGCAGAAGCAAATTGCAAAAATGAATAAAATAGAGCAATTTTTTTTTTTTTTTTTTTTTTTTTTTAATAAATGTTTTAACTCTTTAAAGTGCCTGACAGTGTTTAGCACAGATACTCGAATATTTTATAATTTGACGGATTTTGATTTTCTGCATTCATAGAGGGATTTTTTTTTACACAAGAACCATCACACATATTTTAATTCACTTTCACTTATGTATATATTTTTATTTAATAGTTTTGTTTAATAATTTTATTTATTTATTTTATTTATATATTTCCTATCAAAAATCAAAAGAAATCTTACTGTATATATTATAGTGGATTAAGTAAGGTCAATTATATCAATTTTAAATTGTAAATTCATATGCTAATGGAATCTAAGTAATTAAATTTTTCAATTTTTTAGATACAAATGAAATATGATATTTGCTTACACGATAAAAATGCAATGTCGTACCCGTCTTTACTCTTTACACCAGATGTTTGTTGATAATATCTGTACTGCGCTGCACTCCGGACGATGATATAAATTTTGTTTTTGATGAAAATGATGTTGAAAATTGTGACTCCAGCGGCTGCGGTTTATATATATTCGCTTCTCTTGAAAATTTTCTTAACACCTCTTTTTTCTTACGCGTATGTGCGCACAACCGACCGAAAACTCAACAAATTAATTAACATTCACCCCACACCTGACACCAAAATATGTTGAGGTTGATCGGGATGTTAAAAAATAAATTCTTTCTTTTCTTTAAAACAATTAACTTTATTAAACCTTTGTTTTTAGTTGATCAAAATAATTACGCGAAGACCCGAGCACTTAGATAAATCAAACTGGAGTGTCTGTTGGGATTTAAGAAAATAGAGTTCAACCGGTGGAAAACAGGATGTAACCTGAGAAAACAAGGGATCGTGTTGATAAGTCAGCATAATTGCATGAAATATAGAATGCATACGTGACTTTAAAGAAAGGTTAATGAAATTGTAGAATTAAGGAATTTAGCTAGTAGCAATTGTTGGAAAAATAAAAGTATGCTGGAATTTAGCAAGAAGTAATATGCTGACATGGGTGCTTTACAACATTTTGCTGGCCAGTCAAAAACTTTATTGGCACGTGAGCGGTTGAGAAAGTCTCTCAAATGCTCGTTTATCGGCACCAATTGTTCAGTTAATTTTGGGATAAATCGGTGATAGAAACTCACCATTATCAAAAACTTCTGGATCGATTTGACAGAAGTTGGAGGTGCGAGATCAACGATAGCCTGAACCCGATCGGAGGACGGAAGTATTAAATTGGCGGTGGCTTAGAAACTTAATCTCTGTTGCACCAAAAACGCATTTATCTAGCTTAATGGTTAAACCGAAGCTATCAAGGCGTTTAAAGAGCTCTTCGAGGTGAACGATATGCTCATCCTCGGGTTTTACTGGCGATAAGTATATCGTCCAAGTATACATAAACGAAGTCGAGATCTCTCGTAACTTCATTTATGAACCTTTGAAAGGTTTGAGCTGCATTTCGTAAGCCGAATGTCATATGTGTACACTCATATAGGCCGAATGGCGTAATGATTGCAGTCTTATGCACGTCTTCTGGGGCGATTGGTATGTGATGGTATGCACGTACCAAGTCAACCTTCGAAAAAATTGTGCAGCCGTGAAGATTCACGGAGAAATTCTTTATATGCGGGATCGGATATCTATCCGGCACAGTGACAGCGTTAAGGCGACGGTAGTCGCCGCATGGCCTCCAATCATGTGAGTCCCGTTTAGGGACCAAATGAAGCGGAGATGCTGCGAGGGACGACGAAGGTCGACAAATCCCCGATTGGACCATGTGGTCAAACTCTAACTTTGCCACCTTCAGTTTCTTCGGGTGGAGTCGCCGAGCGGTGACAAAAGGTAATTGCCCTTTTGTTACAATGTGGTGTTGCACATTGTGTTTAACCGAAAGGTTAAAATTGGGCGGTTTTGTTAACGAAGCGTACTTCGTTAATAGCTCTTTGTATATGCCAATAACTCGGCATGGAAATGTTTCGGGGTTGTAGTCGACTGTGGCGCACACGTTAATTCGAAACTTCGTGCGCTTGTCGACTAAATGTCGATATTCAAAATCGACGGACAATTTGAACTTCGTTAAGAAGTCCGCCCCGATAATTTCTTTAGTGGTGTCGGCTATAATAAAGTTGTAAACATATCGTCGGCGTAAGCCGAGTTCAAGTTCAAGCAACTTTGTGCCGAAAGTTCGGATCAGTGATCCGTTGGCCGCGTACAGAAGGACGTTCGGGCTACCGTTATGGGCCGGGAGCGCCTTGGCGAGAACAATTGAAACGTCCGAGCCCGAATCAATCAGAAAGTCCATCCGATTGTTGATGTCACGGACGAATAAACGATATGAGCGGCCGGTTATATGCTCGCTCATTTCGATCCCCAGCCCCTTTAGTTTTTTAGGGGTGGCGGTGGCCTTTTTTTTCGCCGGCTTGGCTTGGCCACCGTTGTAACTGCGTGCTTGCTGTGCGTGTTGTGCTGCGTGCTTCACTACCGTAACGGTAGTGGAAGTAGCACAAGGTACCCCTGACTTGATTGGCCCCTTGTGGCCGATTGGCCGAGGGCTGTCGAGGGCCGCCCTGTCGATTGGCAGGTGTTCGGCTTCTCGGTTTATGCGGGTTGCGGTCGAGCTTGTCTAGCCGGGCCGTCAGCCTATTGATGGCGCTTTGCAGCCCCACCAATTTGGGTTCCGATTTGGCAGGTGCTGCGTGGACGGCGAACGCGTATGAGGCGCCTCCGTGTGGAAGCACCTCCCATACCTTGTCCGCCGTGGCGGCCAACCCGGCTAGACTTTGGTCGGCAGCGGTGGCCAACGAAGCCTCCGCTCCCACAGGTTCCGGATCAGCTCATCGTTAACTGCCGACAACCCGCCAGCTAGTGCCTTCAGCGCCTGGAGGAGCTCGGAAGGTTTCCGGTCTCCAGGCTCTTGCACTGACAGCAACTGCTCGAGACGGCAGATGCTGTTTTATGTCTTCGTATGAGGAGGTAGCGTAATTCACGGTGCTAAGCCGCATTGCCGTTACCGCCTCTTCCGGCAATGCGGCCATAATATTATAAACCTTTGGTTTATCAGACTTGCAGCCCGCCAAGTGAAAAATAATTTCTGCCTGGTAAAACCAGGAGGCGGGCTGGTGGACCCAGAACTTGGGGATGTCGAGTTTCGACACCGTCGACCGTCGACTCCCGAAGTTCCGGGTTTTGGCTCCTCACTGTTTGTAGCGTCGTGCTCCATAACGTTTTCTTCCGTTCTGGACATGTTGATACGATTTTAAAAAAAATATATGTATATGGAGTGAAACCACGAACCCAAAATAAAAAAAACTAATATATGTATACGGGGTGAAACCACGAACCCAAAATAAAAAAAACTAATATACACCTTCTTCATGCCACGCACTAATCTTTCCCTTTTACTCATCACTGAGCCACTTTTTTCTACCCATCTTTATACACTTCCTTTAAATTTATACAGAATTACCAAAAACTAACAAAAAACAGTTAAGCTCGGTGTTCGGTGCTCGGTATGTTTAAAATTTCGATTGTGATATATATTTAATAAAAAAAAATATCAAAGAATGTAGAAAGATCTCTAAATGTAAACAATAAACCAGCAAAAATAAAATAAAAAAATCAAAAAAAAATCGCACTTCTATTGAATTGAGAGTATTAAGTACCAAGAAGAACAATATATTGCATGTAAATGCTGTATAAATGCGCATACAATTCGCACTTGTATTACGCGTAAATCGATTTAAATTTATTCAATATTTAGAAATTAAAGCTGGAGAAAAAAAAAAAAAAAAAAAAAATATATATATATATATATATATATATATATATATATATAATATATATATATATTTTTTTTTTTTTCTCCAGCTTTAATTTCTAAATATTGAATAAATTTAAATCGATTTACGCGTAATACAAGTGCGAATTGTATGCGCATTTATACAGCATTTACATGCAATATATTGTTCTTCTTGGTACTTAATACTCTCAATTCTATAGAAGTGCGATTTTTTTTTGATTTTTTTATTTTATTTTTGCTGGTTTATTGTTTACATTTAGAGATCTTTCTACATTCTTTGATATTTTTTTTTATTAAATATATATCACAATCGAAATTTTAAACATACCGAGCACCGAACACCGAGCTTAACTGTTTTTTGTTAGTTTTTGGTAATTCTGTATAAATTTAAAGGAAGTGTATAAAGATGGGTAGAAAAAAGTGGCTCAGTGATGAGAAAAAGGGAAAGATTAGTGCGTGGCATGAAGAAGGTGTATATTAGTTTTTTTTATTTTGGGTTCGTGGTTTCACCCCGTATACATATATTAGTTTTTTTTATTTTGGGTTCGTGGTTTCACTCCATATACATATATTTTATTTAAAATCGTATCAACATGTCCAGAACGGAAGAAAACGTTATGGAGCACGACGCTACAAACAGTGAGGAGCCAAAACCCGGAACTTCGGGAGTCGACGGTCGACGGTGTCGAAACTCGACATCCCCAAGTTCTGGGTCCACCAGCCCAGCCCGCCTCCTGGTTTTACCAGGCAGAAATTATTTTTCACTTGGCGGGCTGCAAGTCTGATAAACCAAAGGTTTATAATATTATGGCCGCATTGCCGGAAGAGGCGGTAACGGCAATGCGGCTTAGCACCGTGAATTACGCTACCTCCTCATACGAAGACATAAAACAGCATCTGCCGTCTCGAGCAGTTGCTGTCAGTGCAAGAGCCTGGAGACCGGAAACCTTCCGAGCTCCTCCAGGCGCTGAAGGCACTAGCTGGCGGGTTGTCGGCAGTTAACGATGAGCTGATCCGGAACCTGTGGGAGCGGAGGCTTCGTTGGCCACCGCTGCCGACCAAAGTCTAGCCGGGTTGGCCGCCACGGCGGACAAGGTATGGGAGGTGCTTCCACACGGAGGCGCCTCATACGCGTTCGCCGTCCACGCAGCACCTGCCAAATCGGAACCCAAATTGGTGGGGCTGCAAAGCGCCATCAATAGGCTGACGGCCCGGCTAGACAAGCTCGACCGCAACCCGCATAAACCGAGAAGCCGAACACCTGCCAATCGACAGGGCGGCCCTCGACAGCCCTCGGCCAATCGGCCACAAGGGGCCAATCAAGTCAGGGGTAGCTTGTGCTACTTCCACTACCGTTACGGTAGTGAAGCACGCAGCACAACACGCACAGCAAGCACGCAGTTACAACGGTGGCCAAGCCAAGCCGGCGAAAAAAAAGGCCACCGCCACCCCTAAAAAACTAAAGGGGCTGGGGATCGAAATGAGCGAGCATATAACCGGCCGCTCATATCGTTTATTCGTCCGTGACATCAACAATCGGATGGACTTTCTGATTGATTCGGGCTCGGACGTTTCAATTGTTCTCGCCAAGGCGTTCCCGGCCCATAACGGTAGCCCGAACGTCCTTCTGTACGCGGCCAACGGATCACTGATCCGAACTTTCGGCACAAAGTTGCTTGAACTTGAACTCGGCTTACGCCGACGATATGTTTACAACTTTATTATAGCCGACACCACTAAAGAAATTATCGGGGCGGACTTCTTAACGAAGTTCAAATTGTCCGTCGATTTTGAATATCGACATTTAGTCGACAAGCGCACGAAGTTTCGAATTAACGTGTGCGCCACAGTCGACTACAACCCCGAAACATTTCCATGCCGAGTTATTGGCATATACAAAGAGCTATTAACGAAGTACGATTCGTTAACAAAACCGCCCAATTTTAACCTTTCGGTTAAACACAATGTGCAACACCACATTGTAACAAAAGGGCAATTACCTTTTGTCACCGCTCGGCGACTCCACCCGAAGAAACTGAAGGTGGCAAAGTTAGAGTTTGACCACATGGTCCAATCGGGGATTTGTCGACCTTCGTCGTCCCTCGCAGCATCTCCGCTTCATTTGGTCCCTAAACGGGACTCACATGATTGGAGGCCATGCGGCGACTACCGTCGCCTTAACGCTGTCACTGTGCCGGATAGATATCCGATCCCGCATATAAAGAACTTCTCCGTGAATCTTCACGGCTGCACAATTTTTTCGAAGGTTGACTTGGTACGTGCATACCATCACATACCAATCGCCCCAGAAGACGTGCATAAGACTGCAATCATTACGCCATTCGGCCTATATGAGTGTACACATATGACATTCGGCTTACGAAATGCAGCTCAAACCTTTCAAAGGTTCATAAATGAAGTTACGAGAGATCTCGACTTCGTTTATGTATACTTGGACGATATACTTATCGCCAGTAAAACCCGAGGATGAGCATATCGTTCACCTCGAAGAGCTCTTTAAACGCCTTGATAGCTTCGGTTTAACCATTAAGCTAGATAAATGCGTTTTTGGTGCAACAGAGATTAAGTTTCTAAGCCACCGCCAATTTAATACTTCCGTCCTCCGATCGGGTTCAGGCTATCGTTGATCTCGCACCTCCAACTTCTGTCAAATCGATCCAGAAGTTTTTGATAATGGTGAGTTTCTATCACCGATTTATCCCAAAATTAACTGAACAATTGGTGCCGATAAACGAGCATTTGAGAGACTTTCTCAACCGCTCACGTGCCAATAAAGTTTTTGACTGGCCAGCAAAATGTTGTAAAGCACCCATGTCAGCATATTACTTCTTGCTAAATTCCAGCATACTTTTATTTTTCCAACAATTGCTACTAGCTAAATTCCTTAATTCTACAATTTCATTAACCTTTCTTTAAAGTCACGTATGCATTCTATATTTCATGCAATTATGCTGACTTATCAACACGATCCCTTGTTTTCTCAGGTTACATCCTGTTTTCCACCGGTTGAACTCTATTTTCTTAAATCCCAACAGACACTCCAGTTTGATTTATCTAAGTGCTCGGGTCTTCGCGTAATTATTTTGATCAACTAAAAACAAAGGTTTAATAAAGTTAATTGTTTTAAAGAAAAGAAAGAATTTATTTTTTAACATCCCGATCAACCTCAACATATTTTGGTGTCAGGTGTGGGGTGAATGTTAATTAATTTGTTGAGTTTTCGGTCGGTTGTGCGCACATACGCGTAAGAAAAAAGAGGTGTTAAGAAAATTTTCAAGAGAAGCGAATATATATAAACCGCAGCCGCTGGAGTCACAATTTTCAACATCATTTTCATCAAAAACAAAATTTATATCATCGTCCGGAGTGCAGCGCAGTACAGATATTATCAACAAACATCTGGTGTAAAGAGTAAAGACGGGTACGACATTGCATTTTTATCGTGTAAGCAAATATCATATTTCATTTGTATCTAAAAAATTGAAAAATTTAATTACTTAGATTCCATTAGCATATGAATTTACAATTTAAAATTGATATAATTGACCTTACTTAATCCACTATAATATATACAGTAAGATTTCTTTTGATTTTTGATAGGAAATATATAAATAAAATAAATAAATAAAATTATTAAACAAAACTATTAAATAAAAATATATACATAAGTGAAAGTGAATTAAAATATGTGTGATGGTTCTTGTGTAAAAAAAAATCCCTCTATGAATGCAGAAAATCAAAATCCGTCAAATTATAAAATATTCGAGTATCTGTGCTAAACACTGTCAGGCACTTTAAAGAGTTAAAACATTTATTAAAAAAAAAAAAAAAAAAAAAATTTTGCCTCTATTTTATTCATTTTTGCAATTTGCTTCTGCATTGAGTGTGGAAAACCCTTTGAAAAAAGGCTCTCTAGAGGTTGTTTACCGTTACATTTCGATATCTACTAGTGTTTTATGTCCCAAGTCTCCAGTGCCAACAATTCTGGTGCGGAAAGTGCTGCTGCGCCGTTAGAAACTGTCGATCCAATAGATATGGCACCTAAATTTGATAAAGATTTCGCCCTCAAATTCATCCCAGAATTCGATGGGAATCGAGAAAATTTGCACCGATTTATCAATTGTTGTGACGTGGTAAACGATTCTTTTAGTGGAGTAGATTCAGATCTATTTTTAAACATAATTATATGCAAATTGACTGGTGCCGCCTACAACATCGTAAAATATAAACCGGTAGAAAGCTGGGATGAGTTGAAAAGTATCTTGCAAGACCAATTTCTTGAGCGGCGGACCTTAGCGCAAATTCAAACCGAATTAGTTAACTGCAAACAAAATTATTCCGAGAATGTGCGAACCTTTGGCAATAAAATAGAAAAACTTCTAGCTGATCTAAATGATGCGTGCATTGTCGCAGAAGGAAAAGATTCTGCTAACATAGTCCAAAGCCTCAACGGCAAAACCGCTTTGAAGGCCTTTGTAGATGGCCTACAAAATCCTATTAGGCTAATAATCAAAGCCAGCCGGTTCGATAAATTGTCTGATGCAGTCGAAGCCGCAGTGGAGGAGGAAAAAACTTCATTAAGACAGAAAACCTTTCCCAAACACATGCCTCTTTCCTCTAAATGTTCCTTCTGTCATAAAACGGGTCACACTACTGCAAATTGTTTCTTAAAATCGAATTCATCTCTCCCTAGTTTCCAAAGTTCGAATAAACCAATAATAAAAACAGAACCGCATTCAAGTCCACATAAAATTAACGTCTTAATTTGTAGTTACTGTAAAAATCGTGGACATCACATAAAGGAATGTCGAAAAAGAGCGTATAATGAAAATAAAAAGAGCGCTAACCCTCGTGAAGGCGCGTCGGGAAACGCAGCAAGCTCAGGCGCGAGCGGAGGTGCGACCAGAGCAACCAATTTGAAATAAAAGTTGTCGAAAAAGCCTCCAAATTTTTTAAAAACCAAAATTTTTACCAAACTCTTGACTCATCTAGACAACAAAGGAGCAACTCTAATTCAAAAAATCGTACTGGTGTGAGCCTTAATACAATTTCCAATTTCTTCCCATATCATATTCCTAAATCATATACAAGTCACACCAATAGTTTTCCTAATAACAAATCAAATTATAAGTATGATGAAAATGCTCCTGTGAAAAATCTGCAAAAAGTTAAAACAACCGTTAATTATGAGCCATACTCTCCAAATGTTAAAAACGTATACAACATAAGACTAGGTAAAGATAGGAAGTAGGAAGGATATGCCTTTCTAAAGAACTAAAAAACGGTCTAATTATCTCAAATAGTATTTCGACTCCGAAGGATAACACATGTACTATATCTGTTGTAAATCCAAGCGAAAATGACCTACAATTAGAGACGAGTGAAGTCGATGTTTACGACTTGTCAGACTACCAAGTTTGTAGCGTATTTTCGGAAGCAGATCATATTTTCGACTACGATCGCATTACTAAGCTTCAAAATGAAACAAGAACTTCGCATATGACGCGGGAACAACGCGAGTCAATTTTAGAGTTATGTACAGAGTACAACGATCTCTTCTTTCTTAAAGATGATAAATTAACGTACACTAAAGCCGTACAGCACCATATCTCGACTCCAGGTGCAAAACCTATTCATGTTCGACCTTACCGTCTGCCAGAGAGCCAGAAAACGGAGGTGAACACACAAGTAGAACAAATGCTCAAGGATAATGTAATAACTGAATCAAACAGTCCCTGGAATTTTCCCTTAATAGTTGTCCCAAAGAAGCCAGATGCAAACGGCAATAAACGCTGGCGTGTTGTTGTTGACTTTAGAAAACTAAATGAAGTCACCATCGGTGATGCGTATCCCTTACCGAATATCACCCAAATTTTGGACCATTTAAGTAATTCAAAATTCTTTTCCACTCTCGATCTGGCAAATGGCTTCCACCAGATTGAAGTCCATCCTGAAGATAGAGCTAAGACAGCCTTCTCAACTCCCCTAGGGCACTACGAATATAAACGTATGCCCTATGGCTTAAAGGGAGCTCCTGCCACATTTCAACGTTTAATGAATAACGTCCTTGCAGGGCTCCAATCAACTAAGATTTTCGTATACATGGATGATATAGTGATCTATGCAAAAACTCTGGAAGAGCATAATAATAAACTAAGGGAAGTATTCGAAAGGCTGCGCGCACATAATTTAAAGCTGCAACCAGAAAAATGCGAGTTTATAAGGAATGAGCTTACATATCTTGGACATATAATAAGCGAAAACGGTGTGCGTCCAGATCCTTCCAAAGTAGAAAGCGTAAAAAACTTTCCTGTTCCTCAAAACCCAAAAGACATTAAATCATTCGGTGCCTTCAGCTAGTGCCTTCAGCGCCTGGAGGAGCTCGGAAGGTTTCCGGTCTCCAGGCTCTTGCACTGACAGCAACTGCTCGAGACGGCAGATGCTGTTTTATGTCTTCGTATGAGGAGGTAGCGTAATTCACGGTGCTAAGCCGCATTGCCGTTACCGCCTCTTCCGGCAATGCGGCCATAATATTATAAACCTTTGGTTTATCAGACTTGCAGCCCGCCAAGTGAAAAATAATTTCTGCCTGGTAAAACCAGGAGGCGGGCTGGTGGACCCAGAACTTGGGGATGTCGAGTTTCGACACCGTCGACCGTCGACTCCCGAAGTTCCGGGTTTTGGCTCCTCACTGTTTGTAACGTCGTGCTCCATAACGTTTTCTTCCGTTCTGGACATGTTGATACGATTTTAAATAAATTATATGCATATGGAGTGAAACCACGAACCCAAAATAAAAAAAACTAATATATGTATACGGGGTGAAACCACGAACCCAAAATAAAAAAAACTAATATACACCTTCTTCATGCCACGCACTAATCTTTCCCTTTTTCTCATCACTGAGCCACTTTTTTCTACCCATCTTTATACACTTCCTTTAAATTTATACAGAATTACCAAAAACTAACAAAAAACAGTTAAGCTCGGTGTTCGGTGCTCGGTATGTTTAAAATTTCGATTGTGATATATATTTAATAAAAAAAATATCAAAGAATGTAGAAAGATCTCTAAATGTAAACAATAAACCAGCAAAAATAAAATAAAAAAATCAAAAAAAAATCGCACTTCTATTGAATTGAGAGTATTAAGTACCAAGAAGAACAATATATTGCATGTAAATGCTGTATAAATGCGCATACAATTCGCACTTGTATTACGCGTAAATCGATTTAAATTTATTCAATATTTAGAAATTAAAGCTGGAGAAAAAAAAAAAAAAAAATATATATATATATATATATATATATATATATATATATGTATATATATATATATATATATATATATATATATATATATATATATATATGTATATATATATATATATATATATATATATATATATATATATGAGAATATATGTAAGTATATATAAACTATGTTAAATGTATGTATAAAAAAAATAATATAGTTTAGAATATATGCTTGTATATGTAAATTAAATAATTGGATAGTTTAAATTAAAAAGAAGAAATAAAATCTCTGCAATTTTATATTTTAAAATAAATTATCTGTTGTCCTTTATTGTGCCCGATATGAATTGAATTTCCCAACAGCGAAATAGCGGTGTTTTGTTCGATGAACTGGTTTCTTTTCCTTCTCCAGAGATAATCCAAATTTATCAAAGCAAATTATCCATTGGCATTAGGCTAGGTTTCACAATGATTATTTTAATTGTAATGCGCGTGCGCGCCGGAGTCACCAATTTAGTGGCTTGGTTGGCCACTAGTTAAAAAATCGTATAATGAACTTTTTCTCGCTGCACCATGCGGTGGATGGCAATTAAAAAGCAATAGATTCACTTTTATTTGTTTTACTATATTTGCACTTATTTAATTTAGTTCACTTATAATTTAAATCTATATAAATATAATTGGAGTGTCTGTCTGTAATTTCAAAATAATTACATTTTTTTAAGTTTTTTTGGTTATTTACATGTAATTAAAACAAAATCCACTATTTTTAAAATTTTTGTCTGTCTGTATGTCTGTATGTCTGTCTGTTTGGCCGCGGTAATCTCGGAAACGGCTGGGCCGATCGGGATGGGACTTTCACTGGAAGATTCAGTATTTTTGCGAGCATGTTTTAGGCTATTTATATACACCGTATATTAGCTCTATCTGTATGTATGTATGGATGTATGTATGTAGACAAAACTTAAAACTTGATTTTGACCCACTTCCATATAACCGTTCAACTTCAAATTTTGCACATATATTTAGTTCGGGTGACAATGTAATCTGACCACTTTGTAAAAAAATCAAGATGGCGGTTCCAAGATGGCGGGTGAATTTCGCAATTGGGCTCGCCGACCCCCGACATGGGTATCAAATGAAAGGGGATGATAATTAGAGTACAATTACCTATTTTGTGTCATTCTAAATTCAACATGGCGGCCAATACAAAATGGCGGACTACTTTTTTCTTACAACCCACTCGATATGGGTATCAAATGAGACGCTAAAGAAAAGTTCCGGTGTTAATGAAATAAAATTATAGGTAAAAAGGCCTCCGATTAGACCGAAAACTTGAATCCATTGTCGAAAGAAATCGAGTGAAGACTTTTTTGAACATTCCAATTCTAGGACTAAAAGAGCTCTAATTAAATATTTAGGTTCGCCAAAATTACGTAAGTACTATATGAAGGCTTTTTCTTTTTGGTAAAATTTTCGTAGTTAGGGTTGCCTAAAATACGATATATACTTAGGCCCCAATGGATAGCTCTTTGAGGTTTACAATTGGAATTACATTATTAGATGCAACCTGACTACATACTACAGTGAACCGACTAAAAATTAAATCCCTGTGCTATTGGTAAATCAACCATGTAATAACCGGGTCATAATATCTACATATTAAAAAGGATAACAGATTGCAATGAATCACAGAGACTCACATATTACACTGTTATAACTATACACTGTAATATCCCTTAATATTTATTTATTGGCAAAGAGGGTATAATTTTACAGCCTACGCGAATGAAATGCTGTCACTACGAGATATTTTCTTTCAATTGGTGGAAAGGGATCTAGGGATCATTATGGTTTCCCATTTCTACAACTAATCGATGGGTCTGAAAATAATCTAAACAGAAAATATATGGAGCACTAATACAAAGTTGACGCATCATCAACAGTGTCAATACTGCTGAATTTTTAAGGCCCAACAGGAGGCACTGGTATGACGTTCTTACGTGCAAATAAAAGGGTTATCCCATCATGATAATTAACCGAGATTGCGGCATCTTTACTCATATAAGCAAAAACAGCTCATTATATGTTTATGATAATGATCGGAGAAGATCATATGGAAAATTCTGCATGGAACAAATCTAAAAACCGCCACAAAGCTATAGTTTTGCAAGACTGCCTGATGGTTGTCTGGGAATGGGACGATGCACCTTGATAAATATAGTGTCTATTGAAGCAGTGTAAGATTTAAGATTGAACAATGTAAGATTTAAGAAGAAAATACCAATTATTTTGGTGAGAAGCTGTTTTATTGGCATATATTTCGGACAAAGCTTGCCAGTTGTTCCAACATATACGCGGGCCGATGAAATTAATGCAAGTCTAAAATGATCACTCATTTAGGGACAGATTGAAAAATTTCATTTAAAATAAAATATAAGATAGCAATCGGAGAACTCAGAGCTCAGAAGCAGCAGTGGTCCTTTTTCAGAATCAAGTTAGTATTGTCGCTTTATAATGTTGCCAATGTTCGCCCCCCACGGAAATTTATTCGGGGCATAGAATAGAATTATGAATTTTTGAGCTGCAGAATAGGCACCAATTTTGAAAAATTGATGATCTTTTTTAAAACTTTTTTTGAAAACAAATGTTGAGGCCGCCAATTACATGGGAACGTAAAAATCCAGGCGCTCGAGAGGAATTCTGAATATGGCTAGGTGTCTGTACTGTCACGTAGTATACAATTTTTCCTATAGGTGGTGTTCAAACTCAAATTTAAAAAAAATTGTGGGTAACACATTATTTATTGGTAACTAAATTATTTTATGTACTCAAAATCATGTTTTGCAAATTTGTGCTTTGTTTCATCCCGGACTATGCACCCCAATTTTTATTTATTAAAAGGCGTTGCAAGGCACGCAGGTTTCTGCTAGTATTATATATATGGGGTGCATATATTTATTTATTATTTATTGTTTGGATTTTATTTATTTAATTTATTTGAGTATACGTCACACTTGTCTCGTAAAGCACTTTGCACTTTCGTCACCAGCAGAGGATACCAGAGTGACACCGTCGACCGTCGACTCCCGAAGTTCCGGGTTTTGGCTCCTCACTGTTTGTAGCGTCGTGCTCCATAACGTTTTCTTCCGTTCTGGACATGTTGATACGATTTTAAATAAAATATATGTATGTATATGGAGTGAAACCACGAACCCAAAATAAAAAAAAACTAATATATGTATACGGAGTGAAACCACGAACCCAAAATAAAAAAACTAATATACACCTTCTTCATGCACGCACTAATCTTTCCCTTTTTTCTCATCACTGAGCCACTTTTTTCTACCAATCTTTATACACTTCCTTTAAATTTATACAGAATTACCAAAAACTAACAAAAAACAGTTAAGCTCGGTGTTCGGTGCTCGGTATGTTTAAATTTTCGATTGTGATATATATTTAATAAAAAAAATATCAAAGAATGTAGAAAGATCACTAAATGTAAACAATAAACCAGCAAAAATAAAATAAAAAAATAAAAAAAAACGCACTTCTATTGAATTGAGAGTATTCCTACCAAGAAGAACAATATATTGCATGTAAATGCTGTATAAATGCGCATACAATTCGCACTTGTATTACGCGTAAATCGATTTAAATTTATTCAATATTTAGAAATTAAAAATGGAGAAAAAAATATATATATGTGAGAATATATGTATAGTATATATAAACTATGTTAAATGTATGTATAAAAAAAATAATAAAGTTTAGAATATATGCTTGTATATGTAAATTAAATAATTAGATAGTTTAAATTAAAAAGAAGAAATAAAATCTCTGCGATTTTATTAAAAACCAAATATATATTTTAAAATAACTTATCTGTTGTCCTTTGTTGTGCCCGATATGAATTGAATTTCCCAACAGCGAAATAGCGGTGTTTTTTTTCGATGAACTGGTTTCTTTCCTTCTCCAGAGATAATCCAAATTTATCAAAGCAAATTATCCATTGGCATTAGGCTAGGTTTCACAATGATTATTTTAATTGTAATGCGCGTGCGCGCCGGAGTCACCAATTTAGTGGCTTGGTTGGCCACTAGTTAAAAAATCGTATAATGAACTTTTTTCTCGCTGCACCATGCGGTGGATGGCAATTAAAAAGCAATAGATTCACTTTTATTTGTTTTACTATATTTGCACTTATTTAATTTAGTTTACTTATAATTTAAATATTATATTTATGGGGTGCATATATTTATTTATTATTTATTGTTTGGATTTTATTTATTTAATTTATTTCAGTATACGTCACACTTGTCTCGTAAAGCACTTTCGTCACCAGCAGAGGATACCAGAGTGTGGAACGGAAGATGCCGGAAATTGGCTAGTCGACAAACAAGATGGGGGAACGGAACGGAAAACGGGTAAGATCACTGAACTTTAAGTTCGGTGATCGATGAAGTGTTCCGTCCCGATCGCCTTTATCGTGTGGGAGGTTGTTGTGTGACTTTGCGTAAACTTGGTAATTAAGTTTACGCGGTCACTACAGATCGGAGACGTTGACGCTGGCGCTGCTAGAGATGACGTGGGCTTATTATAAAATATATTCAAGCACATCTTCGGATTTTAACTATCTTTGGATTAAAATCATCTTCCAAAGCCACGTCAATATTCTTCTGCTTCCTATACAGAAGTCCTAACATAAGTAACGAGGCGTGCACTTCATCATTTGATAATATTTCCGAACAAATCTCGGAAGTTTGTTCGTCCAATAGTTTGTATAAAATAATCGTCGCGGGTGATTTCAATGTTCACAACGTAAACTGGCTTGACTTACTCAAATGGCACCAGTATTTCTTTTCAGACGTCGAGCTGTTTGCAAAAACCAATTATTTACATCAAATTGTGGATCATCTCTCGAGAGTCGCGGATGTTGCTGATCAATAAATCTATTTCCTTGATATTTTCCTTACTTCTCATCCAGCGCGTTACTCCGTCGAAGTTTATTCAATTCTCGGCAATTCGGACCACTGCTTAATTAGCGCTAACTTCCCATTCAAATTTCCCACCACTCCCAAAGCAGTTAGATTCTACCAAATCTGTGAAGCCTAGTCCCAAACCATTTGGGAATGAGGGTAATCGGGAGTCTATGAACGCAATCAAAAGTAAAGAAACCGCGTACCGAACATACAAGAGTTTCCCGAGTGAATCATACTCCGTTTCTACATACAACTAAGAAATTCACGGGCACCATCAGGAAAGTCAAAACCTTATTTGACAACAAATTGAGAAGTAAACTGCTAAAGGTAACATCTGGTAGCAAAAACCTCTGGTCCTTGGTAAGTTCCATCAAGAAGAATTTCACTACAGCTTCAACCCTTCCTTTATCTATGATGAAAAAGTGATACCAGACAGCAGATCCAAGGCCGATTTATAAGCATCTCTGTTCGCTTCAAACTCTTTTTTACCCGAAACTGATACTGCTGAACTGATATGGAGATTCAGGCTCAATTTTGTATGGAAATTTGTATGGGCCTCTAAATTCACATTTTCCGCCATCTTGGATTTTCTTTGCTGGTCTGTGACGTTACAGACAGTAGTGTTGATTTGTTTCTGGTTGAAACTTGATGATGAAGTCATCCCGGCAGAGATAATTAGCCGATCCTATACCCGAAGCCGATTCCGAAGCCAATTCCGATACCCGAAGCCGATTTCGATACCCGATTCCGATCGATACCCAAAGCCGATTCCAATACTAAGCCTGTCAGTTGATTAGTCAGACATCTCTCTATTGCTGGAAATTTAATGGCGGGACAATTTGACCCAGTCATGGCCAGACAGTTTGTGTCCGAGCGATTTGTGTCTTGTTGAAACTTGATGATGATGAGATGACGTGATCGCTTTTATATGTTTTTATTTTTTATTCCTGAAGTTGAAAATGTTTATTTTAAAAAAGTGCTGGGCCCGAGTAGGATTTGATCCCGAGTCCCACAGGCGGTTCATGAAATTAATTGAAGCTTTAGCCAACTAGACCAAGTCCATAGCTTCTGTTTGCTTCTTCTAATTGTGTATATATATAGTAGCGCGAAGTAAAAATGGTGTGCACCAGCGATCTAAGAATATATTTTTAATTTTCCTTCGATCATGCTGTGTGTGAATCGAAATAATATGGTAAGCATAGTGCTTGGTCGAGCGCCCGCTGGCTGAATGAGTGTAGATGAATGTGATTGATAAGAGTTTGTTTGGTATATTCTTATGCAATGGGTCTCGTGAAAATTTCAACAGACCTCGGATCCGAGTGTGGTTTTGAATGTTTTGTTTGATATTGTTGGTGGTAGTAAATAGTAGGAATTCGTTTTAATATGAGGAGCTTATCAGTAAATTTTTACGCATAAGAGCTAAGCGAAGAAATGTCCACGGGGTGAAAAAAGGTGATAAAGAGTAAGAATTTTCGAATGACTGAAATTGTCATTAGCGAAAAGCTTTGGATTGTATACTGTTGGTGTTGTTCCTGTAAAGAACGAAAACGAATGTTGACGTAGGTCTGGGTTTTTCTGTTAAGGCGATCGACTGGGTAGAATTTTTTATCTGGGGCAAGCGCCTTGCTTGCTACTGATTTATGATCGCCGGGTGGAATACTGAGTAAAATGGTGAAGCTTATGGTAATTAATTGATTAATTGATCAATAATGGTATGATAAATGTTTATCAATCTAGGGTAGGTGTTTATATTCTCAAATTTCTCATCATAATATAATTCACATGTGAGAAGGTGAGCGTCAGGTATAAAATCAGGGCTGCAAGCTGGGTTATCCATTCATCCAAAGAATTCAAAGAGAATAGTAAGCACATCGTGCAATTGGAAGTTAGTACTGCGAATAATTGAATAGTTATCGAAAATGGCTCCAGTGAGTGAATTAATTGATAGCGCTAACTCGGCTTTTAATGCCGCACAACATAACAATGAATTAATTGAACAAAGTATTAAAGAGTGCGGTAAGAGCTTGAGATTCTTAAATCGATTTTTAAAGAATACCACATCGACAAGCGAGCGCCATCACGTGGGTAATGGTATAAACCTCATACAAAGTTACCGTACCCAGATGAAACATTTGCGATTAGTGAAAGGTGCAGGCTTGCCCCAAAAACGAGCCAACTGGAGTTCAACCAGAGTGAAATGGATAGATGTACAATCAGCTTTTAACAATCGGTGAGGAGAACTTTTATATATGAAAATTATTTCATTTTTCATTTGTGAGTAAAAATTTCTCAAATGTATCACTAAAAACCGAAGATTCATAATTTATAATGAATTTATGCCTAATCGGTAGCTTATTAAGCACACAAAATGCCACGAAATAGTTTTGTAAAAAAAAATTAACAAGTTATTAACAAATTAATTTTGAGAGCATTTTTATTTTGAAAATTTTTTGTAACCAGCCGAATTAATATTGTTTGCTCATCACAACGTCGTTGCTTAGATGAAAGATTGAATTTTAGGTATAATTGAAAAAAGTATAAAACTAGTTGGGATGTGGGTTCGACCCTTTCGGTCCACACGATCAACTTCCCAGTATGATGGATGTTGAATATTATGATTGGATATTTTAATAATAAATGAACAATAGGCAATATAGAATATATGTATAATACTGAGAATTTGTCACAATTGTTTATCAATATTTTCGCTAAAATGTCAAACTAAATGTGCGCACCTACAAGATTAGGATGACGAAAATGAATATAAAATTGATGTGTTAATGTTTTTCGGCACCTCAATGAAGTCGAAATAGTTTTTAGTTCGCGCGGTATCGTGCAGGTACAAAAATCACTTGTCATTTAAACCAAAAAACCGCTGGACGGAATATTATAAAAATCTTCTCAGATTATATTGTCCCTAATACGCTTCGAACGCCACCTCAAGTAAGTCAATATCTTTTATGGTTCGGGCCATATCGTGCAGGTACAAAAATCACTTACGCCACTTAAACAAAAAAACGGCTCGACCGAATTTTATGAAAATCTTTTCAGATCATATTTTGGTTAATACTCTTCGAACGGCACGTCAACTAAGTCCATATCTTTTATAGTTCGCGGGATATCGTGCAGGTACAACAATCACTTAAGTCATTTAAACCAAAAAACCGCTGGACCGAATATTATAAAAATCTTTTCAGATTATATTGTCGCTAATACGCTTCGAACGGCACCTCAAGTAAGTCAATATCTTTCGTGGTTCGGGTGATATCGTGCAGGTACAAAAATCACTTACGTCGCTTAAACAAAAAAACGGCTGGACCGAATTTCATGAAAATCTTTTCAGATCATATTTCGGTTGATACGCTTCGAACGACACCTCAACGAAGTCGATATCAGTTTTGGTTCGCGCGATATCGTGCAGGAAAAAATGACCACATCCGTACGCACATACACACACACACACACACATACTTCCTCCCAATTTTTTGCTTAAAATGCTCCTGGACCTTGAAAGATGAAAATACGTTGAAATTTTCGATTTCGATTTTCGGACCGATTACAATAACTATACTGGGAAGTTAAAAAGTGAATATTTCATAATTGTTAATAACAAGATAAGATGTAAAATGGAAAAAAAAGTGTTCTTCGCTAGCTAAAAATTCAAAAAAAAATGTTTCAATAGGAAATTAAATGCAGAATCATAATCCGTTGAAAAAACTCACGTGCCACTTTTCTCAAAAAAGTTATAGCGATTTTTCATTGCAAGGAAAACCACGCGCGCCGAGCACCACGCGCCGGCCACTACGCCACGGCACCGCGCTCCGTGCAACGCCATGTTTGCACACCGCGCCTTCGACTGCTATTCGTTTTGTATGCAAAAACGCGTTTTAAGTGTAGGTTGATGAATAAACAAATACATGTCATTGTTAAATAGAAATTTTGATGAAGTTTAACAGTTTTATTAAATTACCTTAGTGGGTAGGTCGCAAGAGACTCCATATATATCCCCATTCAGGTTATTAGGTGTAGAAGTCCAAACGTCGGTGGACGGCATTCTACCTTTTTATGACAATAACACCAACATTTATTATAGGGGATAGACACTGAATGAAGCAAATATAGTGTGTTAGTGTGCACGAAGTACTGAATTTCATATAATGCCTTAGAAACGTTAAATTTATGTATATGAAGTGCAATTGTTACTTTAAGCTGAAAATTAAGTGTATATATGTACATACATATATTATATTAGTACTTAATAAGTTGTATAGAAGTTAGTTAGTACTAATTTTTTGATTATGTTAATTTTAAACGGAAACCTCGGGGTACCCAACGACAATGACGAATGGTAGAAAACACTCCTCGTGCCCTCAAATAATTTGCAACATGTTCGCTGATAGGTTTGGGGAAATTTATAGGTCTGAACAATCTTGACATTAAAGAAGGTAATGGTCCCGACCTTCTCCCTCCTATTTTCTTGCAGAGCTGCTCAAAACATATTGCATTCCCTCTTTATCTCCTCTTTAAGAAATCTTTATCGTTAGGAAAGTTTCCCAAGCTATGGAAGAAATCCTACCTAACACCAATCTACAAATCCGGTGATAAGCACTCGGTGGACAACTATAGGGGCATTGCCATTTTATCATCAATTCCTAAGCTTTTTGAAAAACTGGTTTATGACAAGATTGCCCCTCTTATCGACCCATACCTTAACGAACAACAGCACGGTTTTCGGAAAGGGCGTTCAACAACTTCTAACCTCATGGTCCTAATCTCCGAATTGCTATGCGGAATGGAGAGCGGCCATCAATTGGATGCTGTGTACACTGATTTCAGCAAGGTCTTTGATCGAGTGGACCACGCCATCTTAATTGCAAAATTATTAAAATTTGGAATATCAGGTCCTGCCCTGGAATGGTTAAAATCATATCTGAATGGAAGAACACAGGTTATCAGATTCCAAGGATTTCTATCTAATGAGATCGAAGTAACCTCTGGTGTTCCTCAGGGCAGTCATCTTGGTCCTCTCCTTTTCAATATTTTCATCTCCGATCTGTCGGAAAAACTAATAAATATTCCTCACCTCTTCTACGCAGATGATCTTAAAATCTATAGCGTCATTAAGACCCAAAGTGATGTTTCCTTCATGCAGGCGAAACTGAATGCCTTACAAGACTGGTGCACTACGAACAAATTGCAACTTAACACCAGCAAATGCCATGCAATTACCTTCTCCCGTGGAAAAAACGCACAGAAGCAGGACTATTATCTGAATGGCATAGTGTTGAATGAGGTCGATCATATCGTAGATCTAGGCGTGCTTCTAGACAAAAAACTCAATTTCAACCTGCACTACGATAATATCACTGCCAGAGCCAACAAACTTCTTGGTTTCATAAAGAGAAGAGCCAAAGAGTTCGATAATGTATGGGTCACAAAAACACTCTTCTGTTCTCTAGTCCGCTCTATCCTGGAATACGCGTGTCCTATCTGGGATCCCATATTCCAAGTAAGCAGCAGGCGGATCGAATCCGTTCAAAAGAGATTTCTCCTCTTCGCCCTGAGACATCTACACAACCCACATGACTACCAAACCCTACCGCACTACTTGGACAGGCTCAAAGTGCTTGATCTCATGCCGCTATCTAGGAGGAGAAAATTGCTCATATCTTGCGTTGCCTTTGACGTCCTAAGTGGAAAGCTTAAAGTGCAATTTCTGTCGGACAAGATCAAATTCAATGATGTAGTCCGCCACACACAACATACTAAATTACTTAGGGTATATCCACACCGTACCGATTACGCAAGGAACGAGCCCGTCAACAGATGCTGTATGGTTTTCAATAGCCATAGCTCCTGTTTTTCCCCTTCACTCAACAAGGCATCCTATAAGAAAATACTCAGATCCCTACTAACATCCCCCTTCCTTGACAATAGTAGGTAATATAAAAAGACTGTTATACTATGTTATAATTTAAGTGTTATGTATACGTAGTTTAAGTGTGCCTTGTTTGGCGAATTAATAAAATAAAAATAAAATAAAACTAGTTGGGATGTGGGTTCGACCCTTTCGGTCCACACGATCAACTTCCCAGTATGATGGATGTTGAATATTATGATTTTATATTTTAATAATAAATGAACAATAGGCAATATAGAATATATGCATAATACTGAGAATTTGTCACAATTGTTTATCAATATTTTCGCTAAAATGTCAAACTTAATGTGCGCACTTACAAGATTACAATGACGAAAATGTATATAAAATTGATGTATGAATGTTTTTCGGCACCTCAATGAAGTCGATATAGTTTTTAGTTCGCGCGGTATCGTGCAAGTACAAAAATCACTTAAGTCAGTTAAACCAAAAACCCGCTGGACCGATTATATTGTCTCTAATACGCTTTGAACGGCACCTCAAGTAAGTCAACATCTTTTGTGGTTCGGGCCATATCGTGCAGGTACAAAAATCACTTACGCCGCTTAAACAAAAAAACGGCTCGACCGAATTTTATGAAAATCTTTTCAGATGATATTTTGGTTAATACTCTTCGAACGGCACGTCAACTAAGTCCATATCTTTTATAGTTCGCGCGATATCGTGCAGGTACAAAAATCACTTAAGTCATTTAAACCAAAAAACCGCTGGACCGAATATTATAAAAATCTTTTCAGATAATCTTGTCGCTAATACGCTTCGAACGGCACCTCAAGTAAGTCAATATCTTTCGTGGTTCGGGCGATATCGTGCAGGTACAAAAATCACTTACGTCGCTCAAACAAAAAAACGGCTGGACCGATTTTCATGAAAATCTTTTCAGATCATATTTCGGTTAATACGCTTCGAACAACACCTCAACGAAGCCGATATCAGTTTTGGTTCGCGCGATATCGTGCAGGAAAAAATGACCACATCCGTACGCACATACACACACACACACATACTTCCTCCCAATTTTTTGCTTAAAATGCTCCTGGGACCTTGAAAGATGAAAATACGTTGAAATTTTCGATTTCGATTTTCGGACCGATTACAATAACTTCCTATACTGGGAAGTTAATAAAATAAGTAAAATAATAAGCTGTATAAAAGATTCACTTTATGAATTATAAATATAAAATACTAATATGTACGCAGTACATATATTCTTTGTACTCTAGCTAAAAAAGCAAAGTGGCAGTGGTAGTGGCGGTAGTCACAATACCATAGTTTAAATACATTTATAGTAGACTTGTAAGCTATTTGAATATTGGATTAAGGTCCATTTTAATACATAAACAGATTTGTGAGCATGACATGTGTATGGAGTCAGCAATTAATGCAGTTTTGTATGAACTTTGTAAAGAAACTTAAGCCAATAAAACGTTTTTATAATAAAAAAAAGGGCTGTGGCACTTGAGAACTGCCGCGGTAAAGCTATTGCATAGCATTTTTTATCAACTCATAATTATTTATTTATTTTATTTATGCAGTATTTTTTCACCGATATCAATTCAAGGTTTTTCTTTGATATTCGCTCCTAAGTGGATGTCGACGTCGTTATAGGGATGCACGGTCAAAATTAAAGCCCTTCAGCTTCAGCGGTGTGGGTTAACCCCAATTTACCCCCTTAGGGAATAAATTTGGAAAAATCGCTTCTTAGTGGATGTCCAAGTCATTAAAAGGATGCACTGTCAAAATTTCAGCCCCATAGCTCCAGGGGTTTGGGTAAGCCCCATTTCACCCCCTTAGGAGATGAATTTCGAAAAATCTCTTTATATTGGATGTCCACGCCATTATAGGGATGCACTGTCAAAATTTCAGCCCTATAACTTTAGCGGTTTGGATACACCCATTTCAACCCCTTAGGGGATGAATTTCGAAAAATCGCTATTTAGTGGATGTCCACGCCATTATAGGGATGCACTGTCAAAATCTCAGCCCAATAGCTTTAGCGATTTGGGTAGACCCCATTTCACCCCCTTAGGGGATGAATTTCGAAAAATCGCTTTTTAACGGATGTCCACGCCATTATAGGGATGCACTGTCAAAATGTCAGCCCTATAGCTCCCGCGGTTTGGGTAAACCCCATTTCACCCCCTTTGGGGATGAATTTCGAAAAATCGCTTTATAGTGGATGTCCACGCAATTATTAGGATGCACTGTCAAAATTTCAGCCCAATAGCTTTAGCGGTTTGGGTAAACCCCATTTCACCCCCTTGGGGCATGAATTTCGAAAAATCTCTTTTTATTGGATGTCCACGTCATTATAGGGATGCACTGTCAAATTTTCAGCCCTATAGCTCCTGCGGTTTGGGTAAACCCCATTTCACCCCCTTAGGGGATGATTTTCGAAAAATCGCTTTACAGTGGGTGTCCACGCCATTATAGGGATGCACTGTCAAAATTTCAGCCCTATAGCTTTAGCGGTTTGGGTAAACCCCATTTCACCCCCTTAGGGGATCAATTTCGAAAAATCGCTTTTTAGTGGATGTCCACGTCATTATAGGGATGCACTGTCAAAATTTCAGCCCTATAGCTTTAGCGGTTTGGATAAACCTCATTTCACCCTCTTTGGGGATGAATTTCGAAAAATCGCTTTTTAGTGGATGTCCACGCCATTATAGGGATGCACTGTCAAAATTTCAGCCCTATAGCTTTAGCGGTTTGGGTAAACCCCATTCAATGACGCACCGTGTTAGGTTTTTTTCGTTACGGAATTTCTCGATTCGGTCACCGCGCTCAAAGCCTGCGATAAAAGCTATGCAAAAGCTTAAAAATCCTGAATAACCTACATGTATTGTAAGATAATAAAAATGTTTTAAACAATACTAACTTCTCATTTATTTAATAAAAGAAAAAAATTTGTTTTCTTATCGGTCACCACGTTCAAAAAGTGTAACTTGAATTAATATCAAAGAAAAAACTTGAATTGATATCGGTGAAAAAAATACTGCATAAATAAAATAAATAAATAATTATAATTGCATGAGTTGATAAAAAATGCTATGTAATAGCTTTACCGCGGCAGTCCTCGAGTGCCACAGCCCGTATTTTTTGATTTTTTAGAAACTTATTTATTATTTTGTAGAGGGGGGTTTCGTGTAACAGTTGTCAACAGACACTTTACTTCCGTTTAATTTTGAAATTTTTGAAATTTTTAAACATCGAAGTAGGCGCTTCATAAAATTTCCCCTCTCGTGTTAGGTTTTTTTTCGTTACGGAATTTCTCAATTCGGTCACCCCGCTCAAAGCCTGCGATAAAAGCTATGCAATAGCTTAAAAAGGGCTGTGGCACTAGAGAACTGCCGCGGTAAAGCTATTGCATAGCATTTTTTATCAACTCATAATTATTTATTTATTTTATTTATGCAGTATTTTTTCACCGATATCAATTCAAGGTTTTTCTTTGATATTCGCTCCTAAGTGGATGTCGACGTCGTTATAGGGAAGCCCTTCAGCTTCAGCGGTGTGGGTTAACCCCAATTTACCCCCTTAGGGAATAAATTTGGAAAAATCGCTTCTTAGTGGATGTCCAAGTCATTAAAAGGATGCACTGTCAAAATTTCAGCCCCATAGCTCCAGGGGTTTGGGTAAGCCCCATTTCACCCCCTTAGGAGATGAATTTCGAAAAATCTCTTTATATTGGATGTCCACGCCATTATAGGGATGCACTGTCAAAATTTCAGCCCTATAACTTTAGCGGTTTGGATACACCCCATTTCAACCCCTTAGGGGATGAATTTCGAAAAATCGCTATTTAGTGGATGTCCACGCCATTATAGGGATGCACTGTCAAAATCTCAGCCCAATAGCTTTAGCGATTTGGGTAAACCCCATTTCACCCCCTTAGGGGATGAATTTCGAAAAATCGCTTTTTAACGGATGTCCACGCCATTATAGGGATGCACTGTCAAAATGTCAGCCCTATAGCTCCCGCGGTTTGGGTAAACCCCATTTCACCCCCTTTGGGGATGAATTTCGAAAAATCGCTTTATAGTGGATGTCCACGCAATTATTAGGATGCACTGTCAAAATTTCAGCCCAATAGCTTTAGCGGTTTGGGTAAACCCCATTTCACCCCCTTGGGGCATGAATTTCGAAAAATCGCTTTTTATTGGATGTCCACGTCATTATAGGGATGCACTGTCAAATTTTCAGCCCTATAGCTCCTGCGGTTTGGGTAAACCCCATTTCACCCCCTTAGGGGATGATTTTCGAAAAATCGCTTTACAGTGGGTGTCCACGCCATTATAGGGATGCACTGTCAAAATTTCAGCCCTATAGCTTTAGCGGTTTGGGTAAACCCCATTTCACCCCCTTAGGGGATCAATTTCGAAAAATCGCTTTTTAGTGGATGTCCACGTCATTATAGGGATGCACTGTCAAAATTTCAGCCCTATAGCTTTAGCGGTTTGGATAAACCTCATTTCACCCTCTTAGGGGATGAATTTCGAAAAATCGCTTTTTAGTGGATGTCCACGCCATCATAGGGATGCACTGTCAAAATTTCAGCCCTATAGCTTTAGCGGTTTGGGTAAACCCCATTCAATGACGCACCGTGTTAGGTTTTTTTCGTTACGGAATTTCTCGATTCGGTCACCGCGCTCAAAGCCTGCGATAAAAGCTATGCAATAGCTTAAAAATCCTGAATAACCTACATGTATTGTAAGATAATAAAAATGTTTTAAACAATACTAACTTCTCATTTATTTAATAAAAGAAAAAAATTTGTTTTCTTATCGGTCACCACGTTCAAAAAGTGTAACTTGAATTAATATCAAAGAAAAAACTTGAATTGATATCGGTGAAAAAAATACTGCATAAATAAAATAAATAAATAATTATAATTGCATGAGTTGATAAAAAATGCTATGTAATAGCTTTACCGCGGCAGTCCTCGAGTGCCACAGCCCGTATTTTTTGATTTTTTAGAAACTTATTTATTATTTTGTAGAGGGGGGTTTCGTGTAACAGTTGTCAACAGACACTTTACTTCCGTTTAATTTTGAAATTTTTGAAATTTTTAAACATCGAAGTAGGCGCTTCATAAAATTTCCCCTCTCGTGTTAGGTTTTTTTTCGTTACGGAATTTCTCAATTCGGTCACCCCGCTCAAAGCCTGCGATAAAAGCTATGCAATAGCTTAAAAAAAAAAGACATTTAGCTGGCGAAACAGTTTCTTGTGACATAAAAATGTAAAACGCATAGAATAAAGCGCATGTTAAGATGAAGAACTTACACTTGTGGTGGTGGTGGTAGACTTTGATTATAAAAAGGGCGGTCAACACTCACATATCTCATTTAAAACGGTAGTGTTAAACGGTTAACAACAACAACAGCTGCAGCAGTAGCAATATGAAGCGCTTCATTTGTGTAAATTGTGAAAAGTCTGATGTTTTAAAAAGACATCAAAAATATAACTGCAAGAAAACACCGAATGCAGGGAAAATACCAGAGCCCTCTTCAAAAACAACAGCTCCAGAAGAAGAACAGTCGCTCTCATCATCAACCCCTAAGAAACAGCTGAACAACAAACCTTGGTACCAAACTCTGACAATACAAAAACACAACAACAACAACAACAATCCTTGTCATCAGACTCCTAGAAAACAGCGGAACAAACTACTATGAATGCACTAGTTCCTAAGAAAATGATAGAGCGGTTTACCTTTAAGATACAATTCAATCCTACATGGGACGAAATGCTGTTGGAAATACATAATAAAATATCCTTTGGGTTAAAAGCACAAAAATATTTATTGGAAGAGAAGAGCTATACGTTGATAGGTTTGAGGAGGCCTGTAAAAAACTAATGAAAGAAAAAATAAAGGGTACATCAACCAATTAAATGAACGGCTGTTTAAAACAGTAGAATTTAATACACATTTGAACGGAGAAAACCTCAGGCAGGAGTATCTTAACAAGGTTACGATGCCTATAGTGGAGAAAATATCCGAAATGGAGGCAGACAAAACAGCTATAATAATTCATATGTGTTTTATTAAGTTCTTTTTCGAAAATCTACAGCCTCTGAAACCCAAGCATATATTGAGTATGTACAGATAAATAACCGGGAGTATAAGATGGATGAGGACTGCAAGTTAACATTTATTAATGAACTGCAAGTTAACATTTATTAATGAGAAAGAAGAACAACCTGGCTATAGACATATGTAAACGAGCTATAATGTGTGATGATGACAATAAATAAAATTGTTTCTTGCGTTACTCCAAAAACGTTGTTTTGAATTTTTTTAAATTTTTATTTGCCGCACAACCAATAACAGTTGCACTCGGTATAAAACACAAGCATTGAATTTATATTAATAAACAATTTAATCCCAACTCCGTCTAGGCCATAAATTCTACCGTGATATGTCATGGCTATATTGGGAGGGGTAGGGTGTTTTTCCTCCTTCCGGATTATGTGTAGCCTGTCCATTTAAATTAAGCATTATAATTATTATTATTATGATAACCCTCAGATTATTTATATTCTTACACGCAACAGAGGATATTTTTTCTTTATAAAATGATGAATTAACATCCTTATTTCTTTATACTCCATTTTCAGCAGGTTTGAATTAAATTAAATCTTACAGTCGTGAGAAGAACTAATTTATCCTGTTATAGCAGGTTCGCAAGAAATCTATTTAATGTTTTTGTTTGTTTGTTTGGGAGGAAAACACAAGTTAGTGATAGCTAGCATTTTTAAGTTTAAGATATTTGGCACTTTGTGGTTTCCTACAAAAATTTCAAGCAGTCATTTCAAGTATTGCTAGATTTTAAATTCGAGTCGTATAAATATTCACTAATAATTATAGTTTAATGTACAAAAACAATTGGTGGGATGTAATAAATGTAATATTAACTACAAACTGTAGTAAATGTAATGAAACTACATGTAATATTAATGAATCAGTTAAACGAAACCGAAGAGATTTCCAATTTCTTAACCATTTTGCAACAACAACAACAACAACAGGGGTTAAATCCTACTCGTTAATATTGTGAAATCGCTATGATTGATCGTGAATGCCTTATCGTAATTCGGCGGAGCAATGAAATAAGATATCGCGTGATAAATAATACAGCCTCACAAATTTTTGTGTGAGTTTTCTTTCTTCTCGAATGATCAATAGAAGATCGATATATTTTTAGGGAGCAGTTGGTTGTTAACGGGTAACGCGCACACCATTCAAAGATCGGCTCGAAAGAAGATAGAAAATATTTAATAGAAAAGGAAAAATCAAAAAGTGAAAAGTTCAAAAATTATTCGCCCGTGACTGTGAAAAGTGTATTGGACCCTTTTGAAAACAAAAAATCTGAAAATTCAGATGTTCCATATAAACCCCTTGTGAATGAGAAAGGAGCCCGTGAAAACAGCGCCTTTAAAAAATAGAAATAGTAAAAGTGTGTGTGTGGGGGGGGGGGGGGTAGTTAGTGAAGAAAAACCGCTTAATCTTGTCAGGTATTATATTTACTATAAAAATTCATAATTTATTTCTTAAATATAAAAATGCTGTTTTCATTTCTTTATCGATTCAATTACCTTGTATCCATTATATGGTCAAGTTCAATGACATCCCCAGTACAATATAAATTCACACAACTTCACACAACCTCACATATTTATTCATCAAGTGAAAAAATATTCCCCCTAAATCTTATCACAGCACTCATTCAACTTTGGAAAACACATGCTGTTCAGATCTACTTTAAGGGGGTGTTACCGTCTAGAATGCCGATTTTAGGCTGTTTTTCAAAAAATTATTTTGGAGCTACAAGGCATCATGTAATATTCTGGTTTTTTGCTTGTTGTTCCTTATTATTTGAAGAACAGAAACTCATATTTATGTCAAACAAATTTATTTTCTAAGTACAAATTTTCAGAGGTTAATGTGACCTTGTCACGCTGATTTTCACTGCTGGCCGATAAGAAATCTCAGGAACTAGTAATCTGAAGCAGAAATGGGTATGCAATTATTAATCTGCAATAAATTCCGCGGATGCTTAACCACAGTATTAGTCAAAATGTTGATTAGAAACAAAATGGCGGCCATACGAAAAAAAATTGTCCATTTTTGCCACATTTTTTTACCTTTAGAGTGCTTGAAAAAATATTTACAAAAATTTTTTTATGAAAATTTTGGTTTAGCATCCAATGAAAACTATCTAGAACATTTTCCCCAAATTTCAAGTCGATAACTCTCATAGTTGCTGAGAAAAATTATCGTCCAGTTCAAAAAATGTGGTTTCGAGAAAAACGCGTTTAAAATTTCGACATGACTTTTTATCATTTTCGGAAGTTTTCAGCGATACCAGTACCTCATTTTCGAAAAACTGTTGACGAGTCATTTGGTCCTGCTGGCTACGCTGTATGGCCTCTCGAACCTCCGTTTTTTGCTACTGTTAAAATGACCTGGAATCGACTATTTGCGATTAAACCCAACCACGCAGTCGCGCGCAGAAAGTCAGTTTTCGGCGAGCTGAGATTACTTCAATTAACATGCAAAAAAGTGAGTACTGAGTTTGCGGATGGAAAAACGACTTTGGGGGGTGATAGTATATAGCATAAGGTACAATAAAACGCCAAAAAAACATTCGTTTTTTTTTCAAACTTCTAAACGGTAACACCCCATTAAAAAAGATTCAGTGAAAAACTGATTCAAAATCTGATCACCGAACGTTCTCTCCCTCCTCTTCTCAACAAACGACGTTTACCTAAACTTTATCATTTACGATTTACTCTTGTATCATGTCAAGGATGCTACAATTTTTGATGATCTAAAAATATATGGAGTAGAACTCTAAAGATAATTTTTTGCTTGGGTGTGATCAGTAAATTTAAAGAACAATTCCCCCAAGTCAACGGCCTCTGCGATAAGGTTTTTATATTTCGGATAGCTAAAACTTGCAGTAAAAATTGAATGTCAAGGTCTTTTATATCGTTTCCTGATACAACTGAAAGTTGTAGTTATCATTATCATGTGAATGTTAAAATTAAGTAATTGCATTTGGAGATTATGGTTCGCGACATTAAATGCAACACTTATAAACAAGTTTGCTTAGCTAGAGGGTTAACGTATGATGATCGATAATGGATTTATGGGTTTATCTATATGTAAATACTAATTTTTATAAAAATTGTAATATATATATATATATATATATATATATATATATATATATATATATATATAACAAAAAACTAAGAAATTTAAAATTTTAGGCAAATCGGAAAAGATTTAGAGGTCGCTCATGGCGAACGAAATCTTAAAAAATGATGATTTTTTACCTTTTTTCACTTTATTCAACCCTTATAACCATTTTATCAGCCCTAAAAGGGTCAATTAATATTTTTTACCCATTCTACAGATTATTACCTTTCTAAAATGATCAAAATCATAAAGATCAGTTTACAAATAATAAAGCTATGAAATAAAAAGCACAGTATTTATAAGGAAAAAAAATCAGTTCAAAGAGAAACTGCACTAGGGCCCACTAATTACCGCAGCCTTCGCATTGTGCTTTTCTGTTAATCTTTGATCGTGCATAGGTACGTGTACGATCAGTGATCCTCACTTAGCAAACAATCTACACGGGACTCTATAACATCCATGCGTGTTATGAAAAAGCGTGTTTTTATCATATTATATAATATTTAACAATAATATCAGTTGAAACAACAATATAAATTTACGAAAGCTAATTTAACATAGTTAACTTATTCAACGTAAATTTTCCAGTTCAAATCGGGTTATAACGTTTTTGTACGATGAATATTACAGCTAATAAAAGGCATAAACTGTACTTCAATAGTGTAATATACAAAATACAAACAAAATTATTAAAATTGAAATTACTCAGGCAGTAGTTGCTTTAATAACGCTTTTTTTTTTGTAATCAATTAGAATTTGTAATAAGTTTTGTTTATTGTGTTCGTCTTTACTCAATACTTTATTATATTCTTCGAATAACTTCACACTTCTTTCAGCTGTGTCGTTAACAGTTCTTCTCATGAAGAAGGGTGAATGCTTGATTATAATTAATATTATAACTCCATTTATCTGGTGGGAGATATAGGAAGTCCGTTGAAATGTTAAACCGTTGAAAAAAATCGAATGTGTTCATCGTAGTGATTGAGTATTTTACGGGTTTCTTATAAATTCCTGAATTTCTTCAAGTTTTAACGGAATACGTTTAACTAATTCCCTAGATATTTTATCTGGCTCAACATCATTATCTGCATAGACATCATGATCTTCCTTTTTTTCATCAGTGGTAATAAAATGCTTTAATCTGTTACTCATTTTATGTTTGATTTCCAATGGAGTATTTTCATCGAAAAATGCTACACCAACGTTTTCGTCTGCTAAATATCACAAATTCATTTTCTTAATAGCAATTTGTGAAAATTAACATTTCGATATTCCTACATATTGTTACGTTTTTACGGCTTAACGGATTCGTAGGATTAATTAAGGAATACACTTTTTAATAATCCACACAATAATTTATTTATCACAAACCAAAACACAATTTAATTACTAACACAATTCTTACAGTTCACTATAATCACTAGCAAATTTAATATTTCGCACTATTCAATTCTAATTATCGCTTTTTATTTCACTATAAATCACCACTTTTCACTTTGGAACACTTGTATCGCCTTTATAATCAAAACTGACTCGATAGCGGCTGCCAGGCGCTTTTATATAGGCAGCTCGACCTTTGTCTACTTTCTGGAACCTTCTCGAGTCCCTTTTCTCGAGCCTAGTGGTATGTTCTTTTATTTCGTTAAGTTTCGACCAGCTTGAAGTTGTCTTCGCTTATTGCTCGTTAGTTTAGTACATAAATTCTTAGTTCAGACAACAACCGAAAATCGTTGATTCATCCTCTCGACAAACAGATGGCGTATAATCATCACATTGCCCCCTTCTTAGGACTGTTCGTCCCGAACAGTTGTCCATCCTGGATCCGGCTGATGATATGGGCACAGCCTGTCTATGTGCACAATCTTCTTCTTTGCTTTGGGTCCTTGTTGAATCCTGTAGACCACATCGTTGATCCGTGTTAGGATTTTATAGGGCCCCTCCCACTGACGCTGAAGTTTCGGAGACTTGCCTTTCCGTCTTCGAGGGTTGAACAGCCAAACGAGGTCACCTTCCTGGAATCCGCTACAGTTTGCTCGGAGGTCGTACCTTGTTTTCATCCTGTCACTGGCTATCTTGAGATTCCTCCTTGCGAGCTGGTGGATATCTGCAAGTCTATCGCGAAGTTCACCGGTATAACCGCCAGTAGATTCGTTGCTTTCCACAGGTGTCCCAAATTTCAAGTCGCTTGGCAGCCGGATTTGTCTTCCAAAAATCACACTAGAAGGGGTTTGTCCTGTGGAATTATGAACTGCTGTCCGATATGCCATTAGAAAAATAGGGATATAACTGTCCCAGTCGCGCTGGTGCTCGCTAACGACTTTCCTTAAGTGCTCTAGCATTGTCCTGTTGAATCGTTCTACCATTCCATCGGATTGGGGATGAAGGGGCGTCGTCCTGGTCTTCTTCATTCCGAGTATCTTACATACTTCTTGAAAAACTTGAGATTCGAAATTTCTCCCTTGGTCAGAATGAAGCTCATGAGGAACACCAAATCTGCAGATCCAATTGTTCACTAATTCCTCTGCAACAGTGATTGCTTCCTGATTTGGAATGGCATATGCTTCGGGCCACTTACTGAAGTAGTCCATAACCACCAAAATGTAACGATTCCCTCGGTCTGATGCTGGAAAAGGTCCCGCCACATCGATTGCAATTCTTTCAAATGGAGCGCCCACGTTGTATTGCTGCATCTCTCCTTTTGTTTTTACTCGAGGGCCTTTGCTGCTGGCACAAATTGTGCATTTACGGCACCAGTCTGTAACATCGTCCCGCATGTGAAGCCAATAGAATCTATCTCTTATTTTTGCCAAAGTTTTATTGACTCCCAGATGTCCTCCTGATGCGCCATTATGACACTCCTCGAGAATATCTCTTATTCTACTGCGAGGGACTAACACCTGCATTCGGTGAGAGGTACCGTCAGCGGTTTCCCATTTGCGCTTTAACACTCCTCGCTCGATGTGCAATGAATCCCATTGGGCCCAATAGCTCTTCAGGGTTTCGCTTCTCTCTGCAATATCCTTCCATTCAGGCTTCTCCTCGTATTCCTTCCATGCCAGAATCGAAGAAATATCTGGGTCGTCGCGTTGGGCGTCTCGGAGTCCCTGGTCGTCCCATCCTGTCGTTGGCTCAACGGTCGTCCTTTGACACTTTTCCTCAATACGCCCACAATGTTTGCAATCTTTTACGCATGGTCGCCGGGAGAGTGCGTCTGCATTTCCATGGTTTCCTCCTTTTCTGTGGCCTATATTAAAGTCGTAGGACTGAAGTCTCTCGATCCATCTTGCCACTTGTCCTTCAGGATTTTTAAATTGCATCAGCCATTTTAATGCTGCATGATCCGTTCGAAGGATGAAGTTTTGCCCATAGAGATACTTGTGGAAGTGCTTAGTTGAGTCCACGATTGCCAATAGTTCCCGTCTTGTGACACAGTAATTCCGCTCCGATTTTGACAGCGCTCTACTGTAATAAGCTATGACCTTTTCCTGCCCTTCGAAGTTTTGTGATAGCACTGCACCAATCCCGACATTACTCGCGTCTGTGTCCAATATGAATTTTTCCCCTGGCTTCGGATATGTAAGTATTGGTGCTTGGCAAAGTCCTTGTTTTAGTGTCTTGAAACTTTCCTCGCATTTTTCTGTCCAGATAAATGGTCTTCCTTTTTCTGTCAGTTTATGTAATTCCTTAGCTATGTCGGCAAAGTTCCTGACAAAACGTCTATAATAGGTGGCAAGTCCCAAGAAGCTTCGAAGTTCATGTTTATCCTTCGGTGTGGGCCAATTCTTAACTGCTGCTATTTTCTCCGGATCTGTTTGAACTCCATTGGATGAAACCACATGTCCGAGATAGTTGACTTGGTCTCTGAACAGTACGCACTTTTTAGGGCTGAGTTTCAGCTGGGCTGTTCTCAACTTTTGGAAAACCTCTCGTAGATTGCCCAGATGTTCCTCGAAACTTTTTCCAACGACGATGATATCGTCCAAATAAACCAGACAAGTCTTCCATGTCAGTCCTCGCAAGACGCATTCCATCAGTCGTTCGAATGTAGCTGGAGCATTACACAGTCCAAACGGCATGACTGTAAACTGCCACAGGCCGTTTCCTACAGAGAAGGCTGTCTTTTCTCGGTCCTCCGGGTGAATTTCGACTTGCCAGTAGCCGCTCTTAAGATCCAAGGTAGAAAACCATTTAGCTCCAGAGAGAGTATCCAGTGTGTCATCGATACGAGGTAATGGGTAGCTGTCCTTTTTAGTGATGTCATTTAACCGCCGATAATCCACGCAAAACCTTGTGCTGCCATCTTTTTTTCTGACTAGAACCACGGGAGACATCCAAGGGCTTTTCGACTCCTCTATAAGGCCTTGTCTTCTCATGTCCTCAATCATATTGGCTGCTTCTTCCCGCTTAGCTAGTGGTAGTCTTCTCGGCGGTTGCTTGATTGGCTGGGCATCTCTGGTGTCGATCCTGTGTTGAACGATGTTAGTTTTTCCAAAATCATCATCTCTCATGGCGAATATATCACTAAAATCCTCCACTAATGTTCTTGCCTGGAGATACTGGTTTTGTTCAAGACAACTACTTGAGAGCACTGTATTTACTAATTTCGTGGCCTTTGGCTTTGGTTTTGGAACCGTTTCGATGTTAGCGCACTCCACTAATGTAATCTGTTCTGCCGGTTCTCCTTTCCCCAAAACCGTATCCTTCTTCAATCGTATTTCGCGCTCGTTGGTGTTTAGCACTCTCATGAACACCTCCCTTTTGTCATCGATGCTCACCAGACATTTTCCAATTGCTATACTTTTGGCCTGTTCCGTTTTCTCTGGTTCGATAAGATAAAATCGGTAGCTCCCGGGATCACCATCGACTATTGCTCGCACCAATTTCTCAGCGCACGGAGGAAGCACGGTATCTTCTCGAACGACGACTTTCAGCTGCGAAAAACACGTGGATCCTATGGCCATGGGAATCTCCTTGTTGTCATATCTCAGTATTTCCTCTCCGATGTCCAGTAGAATTTTATGCGTTTTCATAAAGTCCAGTCCCAGAATACACTCGTCTGTTATATCAGCTACCAGGAACGAATGTGAAAATCCGATGTCTGCGAGAACCACATCCAACATAGTTTCCCCGTGTACTCGTACTGGCTCTCCTGTTGCAGTTTTCAGTCTGTATTGGCATGCGTCTTTCAACCACTTATTACCGACCAAGTCAGCCCGGATGACAGATTTTGAAGCACCAGTATCTACAGTTATTGTGCATTTTTCTGCTCCAATCTTTCCATCGATGACAAGGCTGTCGCCACTACGCTGCAGTTGTTTGATAGTGACGATGATGATACCGGGGGCTTCGATTTCCCCGACCAACTCCCGCCCCATGGAGTTAGTCTTTATTCGTTTCCCTGCTGCTGTCTACGGGGCGACACGGAGTCATTTTCTTCGGCCTCCCTCTGCTCACCTTTCTGTCTATGTCCGCATTTTTCACAACACTTTGCGCCACTCTTATTCTCGGGGGACTCCGCTCTCCTTCGCTTTCTGCAATTCCTTTGCAAATGACCCGGTTCACTACAGTTCCAGCATCGGAGTCGACCGCGTACTTCCGCTGCATTCATTCTGTTGCAAATATCCTCTGTTGTGTGGATCTCTCTGAGGCGGACTGCACTTCTTGATGCTTGCTTCGCTGCCTCGTATGCCAGAGCATATGCCAGAACTTCAGCGGTATTCTTCTTTCCGGTCAATCTCGCTGCTTGTTGTAGATCTCGGTCGGCAAAAGAGTTAAGAAAGGCCTCTCTTGCTACTTCGTTGATGTAATCTTGGCCGAAACTAGGATAAGCCAGATGCACTAACCTCTCGATATCGGCGCATAGTTGTTGTAAAGTCTCTCCTGGCTTTTGAAGTCTGTTTCGAAGTTGAAGTCGATAAACCTCTTGCAGGTGCTGATCACCGTAACGCATTTCCAGCGCTTGAACTAAGAACCCGTAGCTGTTGCGATGTTCCGCTGGTATTGACTGCAATATTTCTGCTGCTGTACCCCTTAGTGATAACGTTAAGGACATTGCTTTCTCCTCCTCGGTCCAGTAATTACCTGCTGCCGCTGCTTCGAATTGGAGCTTGTAAGTAGGCCATGGGCTTTGTCCGTCGAAAGTTGGAGGCTGTAGTTTCCTAAATCCGATGGCTTCGGGAGATGCTGGCTGATATATCTTTACCCTTTCTAGGTCGGCTCGGACAGACTCTAGTTCAATCTTTACCTTTTCTTCATTTTCCTTTATTGAATTTTCGAGCTTTTCCAGATCATTCCTTACGTTTGCCTTGATGGAAGATTCGAGATTTTCCAGATCATTCCTTACATTTTCTATTTTGCCATTTAGCTGGTTCCTTTGTTCTTCCATAGAGTCTTTGAGCTCTGCGATCGAACGTTCATGAACTACTGTTAACAATTTTTGTTCATCTTTTAACGCCAACACTTCCGCCTTGATCTCTGCTGATGCACGTTCTTGCGCTGCTGATGACCGTTCTTGCGCTTCTTTCATCTCTGCTGATGACCGTTCTTGCGCTTGTTTCATCTCTGCTGATGACCGTTCTTGCGCTTCCTTTATCTCGGCTGTCGAGCGTTCTTGTGTCTCCTTCATCACCATCAATGTCTTAAAAAGTTCTGCCATACTCACTGTCGTTTCTTCTGGCTCCTCTTCTACCTCGCCTTCAAACATGTAGGATTCAGGATCCTTACCTTCGTTCACCATAGCTTCTCGAAGCAGGGCGGTTAGGGCATTTTTAGCCCCCACAGTTGATAACGAGCGCTTACTTAATTCTCTTTTCAACTCCACAATGCGCAAATCCACTAATTTTCGACCCATTTTATTATTATGTCTTTAGTTCGTACTCACAAAATTAAATTCCGGTCACAATAGTTTTTTTTTTTAAAAAATTCACTTATTTCACTTATCTCTTAATTAATCCCACTTCTGACACCAATTGTTACGTTTTTACGGCTTAACGGATTCGTAGGATTAATTAAGGAATACACTTTTTAATAATCCACACAATAATTTATTTATCACAAACCAAAACACAATTTAATTACTAACACAATTCTTACAGTTCACTATAATCACTAGCAAATTTAATATTTCGCACTATTCAATTCTAATTATCGCTTTTTATTTCACTATAAATCACCACTTTTCACTTTGGAACACTTGTATCGCCTTTATAATCAAAACTGACTCGATAGCGGCTGCCAGGCGCTTTTATATAGGCAGCTCGACCTTTGTCTACTTTCTGGAACCTTCTCGAGTCCCTTTTCTCGAGCCTAGTGGTATGTTCTTTTATTTCGTTAAGTTTCGACCAGCTTGAAGTTGTCTTCGCTTATTGCTCGTTAGTTTAGTACATAAATTCTTAGTTCAGACAACAACCGAAAATCGTTGATTCATCCTCTCGACAAACAGATGGCGTATAATCATCACAATATTTTGTAAGAAGCAATAGTCCTGGTATGCTGCTGCTGGCGCTATGGGACATTTAAACCAAGCCCTCATGTAAAAGCGAATGATAAAAGCACAAACATTAGCTTTTTATTCTCCTCTTCTAAAACAGTTAATTTAAACTCATCTCTGAATTAATATATTTTTATACAATATAGTGCTTTTGAGATCCAACCAGCATGATGCATTGGACGTGGAGAACGAAATTTGACTATTAGAGCATGAGCCCGAAGCAATTGTGGTTAACTCTAATAATTATCGATTGTCATCTCTGCAAATAGTTTCTTTAATTGTTCGTTGCAAAAATCTGTGAACTCATCTTTCAATTCGAATTTCTTTCAATTTGGCATTTTCTAGCAATGTTTTATACTCATTTTTGCTTATGTCGTTCCAATATAATTCCAATCTCTTGAATAAAGGAACACCTTTACCATAGGTACCAGGAAATTCTATTCAAACACACCTCGCAGGACTAGTTCATAAATATGATGGCGACATGGTAAATACAGTAAAGAATTTACAATTTTTGTTCTAATAACGTGCCACACTCCATTTAGTTTTCCAGTATTTGACCCAGTGATATCAAAACAAAAAGCAACAATATTTTCATTTCATCCACATTCCAATCTATTAATAATTCATAAATAGCATCAGCTATTTCTATTCCTGTTGAAGATGATAATTTTGGAACACCAAGTAATTGCTCACCATTAACGTAAAAAGGTAGGTAACGTAAAAGGTAGGTAACCTATCCACTTCAACTTTTCTGTTATATGAGCGCAGTCAGAACTAATGAAAATGCATCTGTCACACATCATTCGCTTTGGCTGCATTCGAAAATTAGCCAGCTACGCAGAATAAGCAGAATTGCAGTATCGGCTGCAGGCATATATTCTCGCTGCAGCGGCTTGATTTTTTGGAATGATGTGCTGCCAATTCTGAGCAGCTGGTAAATTTTCGAATGAAGTCAAAGCGAATGATGTTTGACAGATGCATTTTCAAACTTCATAAATTTTTAAAACATTTACCATTTATGTTAAACAATATTATGTAATAATAGTTACTAGTTGGGATGCCCGTTACCGAAATTCGGTCACAAAAACAATAAATATATAAAATTCACGATTCGATTTAAATATTTTTATTTAAAAAAAAAATTATTCGCAATGGCGAATTTTAATTACTATGAAACATTTCCATTGTCGCTCCAGAGCAACTAAAATTTGCCCAGGATTTTTTTAATCGCATCCATGACGTCCTTAAGACTAAATTCATCACGTATAGCAAGACGATAAGAAGCATATTGTAACATTGTTACTTTTGTACGTGGTAAGTTAGCACGTGAAGTAGAATGTAAACTGTGTGCTATATTGACATGCCAACCCCTATCACCATGTGGAAATAATAATGGATAAGCCAAAGGCTCCAAAGAAGGATCAAGAAACAGAAACAGAACGAATTTCATTTGTTGTTTTGAAAAAAACAATCATATTTCGTTCGAAAGGAGGCTCACCATCATCGTTTTGAAAATAGCAGCAACATCAGTTTGTACAGCATCATTGAAACGACGAATATCAACTTGGTTATTAACTTTTTATAGAAACTTCAGCTGCAATATTCTCAGGTCTTTGACAATATTCATACATGGACCTGAATGAGTGAACAAAAGGATTAATCCGATCTAACTCCAAACCTATTTCACGCATAATATCAATATTACATTCAATATTCGCATTTCTATTCATTCTATGATTAGCAGCAGTATCTACATCATAGAAATACAATTGTGCATAACATGGAGGTCGGCCATAGCCAGGAATTAAGGCACCAGTTCGGCGATAGAAAATGTTATGGATTTTAAAATGATAAATGCCATTTGCAGTGTCATTTGACAAATTACACTCAGAGCTAGTCATTGCAAAGCATTATACGAACGAATATTTGCAAAAAAAATTTTAGAACGATTTTCAATACCACTTTCATTCGAAGTTAATCCTTCAAAAAAATTATTGAAAAAGTAATTTTGAGAAAGTGGAGGTAGATTAACTTTGCCTTTATGAAAACACAAAGAAAATGCCTCAGTATTACGTAAAGTTACTTCAGTCAGAAAATGTTTGGCACGACAAAAATGACAACTCATATTAAAAGAACTACACGAAAACGAATCAAAATCAACCGGAATAACATTCAAAGCACATTTAAAAGAATCAGTCAAAATTTCTAGAGGTGCAATGAATCAATTAAAATTTCTAAAGGCATTCGCCAAAAAACGAACGGCAGCCCCTTACACAATACAACTCAATAATACTATACACAAAAGAGTATAAAAAAATACACGCACAAAGTGACCGAGTTTTTTTATGTCAGTTATGCCGCCAAAAATCCACACAAACGCTTGTTTTTCTCTGTTTCTCATTCGCTTCACTGAAACGGCATTTGTGTCAATCGTAGGCTACTCAGCTCTACGTTGATGCTCACAAAATTCAAATTTTCCAACGGCTTTTAAAATTCGAAAAAATTAAAATCGCTATAACTTTTTTAATCGTGAATCGATTTCGTTGAAATTCCTATTACAAAACTATGCCATAAAAAGACATTTTCTGAAAATTTAAACGAAATCGGTCCACGAACAAAAAAGCCTTAGCGTGTACAAACTTTTTGTTTGCCTATTAATATATAAGATA